>CALYDF020008009.1:0-12026 GCA_944474145.2 Dicrocoelium dendriticum | reverse complement strand
GTAAAATATTCACATATTTCATGGGAACGCCACTGCGCGCAAGCATTCTGAAGAGAAAAGATCAATCGACTGAATCGGACGCACTCTTATAGTCGAGGAACACAGCTGTTGTCCGCCTACGGTATGTGTGGCGCTGCTCTAGCACCTGCCGCAGAGTGAATATGTGGTCCGTATCACCACGTCCTGGGTGGAAACCTGCCCGCTCTTGCCTAATCCAAAATTCCCGTTCCGCAATGAGGCGACGAACGAAAATTCAGGCCAGTAATTTTGTCACAGCTGGTGTTAGGCTAATGTCCATGTGATTAACACAGTGGGTGCGACTGCCCTCCTTGTATATTGCCACAAAAACCGATTCACTCCATTTAGCCTATATGTTTTCCCGACCTGTTCGAACAGGGAAGTCAGTGTTTTGCAGAGGACCTCACCTCCATTCTTACATAGTGGGGTGAAAGGCAATTTGAGCCGGAAGCACGAAAACGATTAAGGGCTGTGATCGCGTTTCGGACCTTCAAGAGAGCCTCTAAACTAACTGTCCATGGCTTGTTCTGCATCCCTTGAGTAAGAAGAGATCCGGAGTCAGAGGGACAACTGAACTGATCTTGAAAGTGGTCTGCTTAACGAGCCATACGATGTCACTTATTTTGAATCAGGGCACCCGCGCTGTCTCCGATTGTCTCACTGACGTCCGATTTTCTGAAACCAGTAGTGCGGATAAGCTGGATGAGCTTGTGATAATTGCTTACTTCTCCTGCTTCCTCCATTTCCCGAGTCCTCCTAGTCCAACAGGCTTCCTTCTCAGTACGCAGCATCTGCTTAGTTCGGGCTTAATAGTCCGTCTAGTTACATTGCGCAGAGCCACCCGGGAGGTTTCTTCTGGATTCCAACAAGTTCGCCAAGCCCTCGTATATCCAGTGAATGACGCGGGTACGATTGACATAACCATAAGCAAAAGCTCCCGCACGAAGCATGGCGAACGAGGTCCTATATGACTAAAGCTTAGTGTCATTAGGACATAGCGAAAATTCGGTAGGCAAGGCATGCAGTTAGGCTTGCTTTACCCAGAGTGCAGATAATTTTACAGTTGCCAATCGACGGAGACGCTTTGTGCGCCTTCCGGTAAAGTTCAAGGAAAGACGACAGAGTACCAAAGCATGATCAAAGTCCACGCAGGTATTCTAGAACGAGTGACAGTCCAGGATGAAACCATGGCACCTGTAACTTATGACAATGTGATCAAATTCGGTCAATTGCTGGCCAGCTACAGGACGCCAAATCACAAGCCGGCGCCCAATGTGTCTAAAAGCGGTGCCACTAAGAAACAGCCAGTACTACGCACACAGCCGTAACAGATGCTAGACATTGTACGTCCGTTAGGAGTTAAGCTCATTAATACCACTTGGCTGTACTTCTGAAGAGCTCACACGACCTACTTGCGCATTCCTACCCCCTACGACAACAATGATATCTGAACTAGTTGCATTGCGGTACTGCGTGGCAGATGTCCTTAGTAACACCAGACATGCAGTTGGGGGGGGGGAGGATAAGCGGAAATCAGCAACAAACATCGACCAGTATTACTTCGTTAATAGACCATCATCAAACGGGCTGAAGAAAACAAGGCTGCTCACGGGAATCCAATCAACCATCATCATCATCATTATATACGTCAGTAAGAGGTGGGAAAGAACTTAGCTACTGTGCCCCAATACATAAAGTAAAAAGGAAAATAAATAAAAAAGTTGCATATCATCTGAGCTACCAGCAACGGATAAGCATCGTTCCAGTAAGCTACCAGCCAACTACTAGGCAAAAAGAAAAATTATTATGTTTTACGCTACGAAATGAGATCGTACGTGGAGGGGGAGGCAAAAAGAGATGGGGAGGGAGAAAGAAACTCACAGCAGGAACGCCACTGAGGACGGCTCCTTGCCATGTCAGCAAGTGTATCTAGCCAAACCTGTTCATCGTTTTTTGGACCCCAACCAGGGAGCCGTGACGCTCCAACCGAGGACACATCCGAAGTGAGAGCCTTCATTCCTCTGGACCAAGTCATCGCTTGGCCACCTTTCCTCTTCTTCCACCCACACCCTTAGTGAGCAAACAACGCAAGTCGCGGCAACCGGTGGGCTGGCATGAGCAACACGTGGCCCAGCCATCGGAGCCTGGTGCGTGAAATGACGGTGCTGACCGGTTCAGTTTCTTTTTCTTTGCCGTAAACAAGGCGTCGAACACGCTCGTTACTCACGCGGTGTTCCCACCAGATGTGAGCCAAACTGAGAAGGCACCGTTAGTCGAAAGTAACTAGCCTCTTCATGTCGGCCGATCTTAGGGGCCAGGTTTCGCAACCGTCCATTAAGGTAGAACGTACGGCTGAATTGTACACTACCATACAGACCGAGAGTAATGTCTCTCCGCCGCCATAGGTGGCGAAGGCTAGCAAAAGCAGCTCGAGCTTTTTCTATGCGGTTTGTGATCTCATCTTCAATCCCAAGGGTGCTGATACAACTTACCAGGTAATTGAATTTCTGAACGACTTCTAGCTGATCCCTACCAAAGGTCAGAGCAGGAGGCGATCCCTGACAATCTTGGAGGAAAGCTTTGCATTTCGATGGTGCAAAGCAAAGCCCGAAGCGATTGACAGCCAGTGCTAATCTGTCCAGCGCGGCTTGGCACGTCTGGCAGCTGTCACAGATGAGGGCAATGTCGTCTGCATACTCCAAGGCATGAAGTCGTTCTCTAGGGGATAACTCCACACCTTCTAAGTCATGTCCTGTAAGTGCAATCTCCATGACTTCGTCAATAGCGAAGTTGAAGAGGAAAGGTGACAACGGACATCCTTGTCTTACACCACTGGAGATATTGAAGGATGGCGACAGCTTGCCATAAACCCTCAATCTGCCCGTGCTACGGGCGTATAATGCTCGGATAATATTCACATATTCCTCAAGCACACCTTTCCTCAGTAGATAATTCCAAAGGGCACATTGAACAACCGAGTCGAAGGCACCTTTGATGTCGAGGAACACGACTACGGTGGGCCGCCAATGTGTGACGGTGCTCCAACAACTGACGCAAGGTGATGATGTGGTCGATGCAGCCACGACCCTGACGAAACCCGGCTTGCTCCTCACGAATCTGGCTTTCACGAGTGCCAGTCAGTCTGTGAAGGATGACAGATGCAAGCAATTTGGATGCGATGGAGATCAGACTGATTCCTCTAGGGTTGCCGCATTCCGAACGCGAGCCTCCTCTGTAGGTGGGAAGAATAACGGAGCGGCTCCAGTGAGTTGTGACAGTCTCATGCTCCCACAGTTTCACTAGTAATTCATGTAAAGCATCAACAAGAGCAGAGCCTCCGAATTTGAAGAGGGCTGGTGGAAGATCATCAGGTCCCGCGGCTTTGTTCAACTTCAACAGTCCGATCTCACGTTCGACTTCTGAGCGAGAGGGTGGATCCAAAGGGACAGACCACGGAGCAGGGCGATCACTGGCCGGCGAAGAATCGAACAATTCTAGCCGATTAAATTGCTCTTCAAAATGCTCAGCCCAACACTCCAACCGTTTTGACAAATTGTGGATAGGCTGTCCACTCTCGTCACGTATAGTTGCACTAACACCCGGTCTCCTGCTGCCCGTTTCCCATATCAGACGGAATAACTTACGATGGTTGTCAAGGGCAGCGGCCACTTCCATCTCTGACGCACGATGAGACCACCAAGCTTCGCGGTCTCTCTTCAGGCTTGAAGCTGAGAATAATGGCCACCTTATTTTGTCCAAGTGATGCCGCATCAACGTCATCGGATGCGTGCAACCAATAGCGAGGGGTCAAAAAGGACGCGGTTAGTTCCACAACCCCGTAAGGGTCATTGATCTTAGTGCACTACACGCAACACATGTCCACACCCAGTATGTCCAACATGCGTGTAGCTTGATGACCAATTTGTCATAATGCGAACGCTGAACGACAGCAGGTAAACGGCACAACGTGTCCGCGTTGTCGATAGCCGTCTAGTTGGTGCTGCGGGAAGACAGCTGCATATGGCTAGAGTGCAGTGGCATTTGGGCTGCTGTTTTCGCTTATCCGCTCTGCTGTATGTAGTGGATAAGGCGATTCTTGATAAGCTGCGTGACAGTCTATCATCATCATTATCGTACGCCTCAGCTAGAGGTGGAAAAAGCTCAACTATTGTGTCGCAATCCATAAGAGAAAACTGCAGCCGAGGCACGCAAGCTGAGCAATCCCTAACGGATGGGCATAGTTCCGGAAAGCTGGCAGCCGGTATTGTGCTACAAAAAAATTATATTATGCACAATTTATAGCATGCTAGGAAATGAGATCATGGGTGGGTAGGGAGAGACAAGGAAACTCAGCACAGACGCCAATGAGGTCGGCCTCTAGCCATGTCAGCAAGTCTATCCAGCCAGACGTGTTTATCGTCTTCTGGACCATAACCAGGGAGCCGAGAAGCTCCAACTGAGACCAATTTTAAAGCAAGGGCCTTCATTCCTCTTAATCAAGTCATCGTTTGGCCAACATTTCTCCTCTTCTATCCACACCCCCGGTGCGAAAACAACGCATGTCGTGTGAATCGGTGTGCTGGCATGAGCAACACGTGATCCAGCAATCGGAGCACACTGATGCCGATGCAAAATGTAGTGGGAATTTGAGGAAATAGTCATGGTTTTACGTGGGTTAGGGCGCCCAAATCTAAACAGAAGAACTACTAAGGTCTTCAACAAAAGCATTTGGCATAAAAGAATGCCCGCAAGGCTGTGGAGGTGGCAATGATATAGTTTTACAGAAATGGATGCCAACGCATTTCAAGCCCTTAACCTGGAGGATCAGGAGACTGAGTTTATATGACTTCTAATTACTGACCAACCTTGTAGGAATAGCCCACAAGGCGCCCCGGGGCACCATCCAGTATAGCATAAGGGGTCGAAAAGGTTCACAAACCGTCGCACCAAGTTAACATCCAGTTTCGTTGCGACAGCCTGGAGCCTCTGGCAGCAAGCGACTACTCAGTTGTTATTACGCTAGGTCGCTCATGCATTACAAGCCTGCTGGTAACGAGACATGAACAGTTGCAGGCAGTGAAGCAGGGGAAGTCTGTTAAAGTTATCTACATCGAGTTCGGCGAAGGTGTATCTTGTGCATAACAATGAGAAGCATATGATCGATGTGTTGTTTGTAGACTGCGCGTTGGGTCGCAGTGATCATGCAGTCATTGACTACAACTGCGTCTTCTATGCGGAACAACGGAATGAGAACTATGTGACAGCGCGAACCATCACACCCTGCGATCGATTAATCCGGCTCTTTAACGCAACAACCTGGTGGTTCCTCGCCGAAGACCATTCATTTAGTATACACCTTAGCTGGAGGAGGAAAACACCTCAGCTAATGTGCCGCAATACAAAAGACAAGAAAAGGAAAACAAACAGTGGCACGCCCGCTGAGTCCCCAGTAACGGATGGATACCGTTCCGGAGAGCTAACAGCTGGCTGCCGTAAAAGAGAGTCACATTATGCCTAACAAGTGAGATCGTGATTGGAGGGGGATGGACAAAGGAACTCACAACACAAAAGCCACTGGGGCCGGCTCCAAGCAATATCAGCTAGTGTGTCCAACCAAACGTGTCTAGCCTCCTTAGGACCCCAGCCAGGCACTCGGGATGCACCAATCGACGCCAACTTCGAAGTGAGGGTTTTCATTTCTCTCGACTAAGTCATCACTTGGCCTCCCCTCCTCCTTTTCCAACCGCACCCACAACGCGCAAACAATGCACGTCGCGGGAGTCGGTGTGCTGGCATGCGCAACATGTAGCCAAGCCATCGGAGCCTGTTGCGTGATATGATGGTGCTGAGCGGTTCACTTTCTCTCTTCCTGCACCAAATACGCGACGTCTAACACGCTCATTGCTCACGCGTTGCTCCCACTAGACATGAGCTAAGCTGCGAAGGCAGCGATGATCGAATATGACGGGTCTCTTTATGTCTGTCGACCTGATGGGCCAGGTTTCACAGCCATATAGGAGAGTTGAACGGACGGCTGCGTTGTAAACTCTGCCCTTCAGGCCGAGAGTAATGTCGCGTCTGCGCCACAGGTGACGGAGATTGGCAAAAGCACCTAGAGCTTTTGCTATACGGTTCGTAACCTTATCTTAATTCCCACGGGTGCTACTATAGCTGCCCAGATACTTGAATTCCTCAACGACTTCTAGCCGAAGACCACCCGGAAGTCGCCTGGTTTGAGTTCATCAACAAATTCAGTCGGCTGACTACAGATACTTCAGAGAAAAGAGTTTGCAACGGGTCTAAATCAGTTTCTTTCGTTAGGAACAGAACTCGAAAGTGAATGTTAGTACGTAACACAGCAGGCCCGTAGCCTAGTGGTAACGAGCTTGTCTCGTAATCTTGCGGCGCTAGTTCGAATCCGCGTAGGGGTAGGCGGCCTCGCAGTAGACTCAGCCTGCGTGCGACTTGTGGTGGTCGCACGGTAGCGAGGCGCTGTTACGGTGTACAGTTGACACATCATTATTTGTATTTACGTAACATAGCATGGTGGGCGTATAGAGTGACTCCAACGCCAGAAACTTGGGATAACTACAAGTTCAACCTAGCCAATGCGCGCAACTGCTTAGCGAAGATGAAGTCGCATATCAGCAGAAAATGGCAGAAACCTTCAGCGCTGACCACAAACTGCTGTACAAGCCCCTCAATGGTGAAGCAAGGATTTCCTCCGCTCAGGACGCCTGACGACCCAACGAGAATGGATATAGAAGCAGCGAACGCGCTGCGGATGCAATATGCCCTTACGTTCCAGTTATGCTACTAATCGATCTGCTAGCTTTTGTATCCCAGGCACCAATACTCACACACATCACTTTTAGCACTGAAATTGTCTTGCAAACGCTGACGTTTCTGCACAATCACAGCTTCCAGATGTCAACACCACTAATCCACAGGCACTGGGAGCAGCAGCAAGACAATTAACAGAAAGTTTAGCTCAGTCTTTCCAGCGCTGCTTAGACCAGAAGCAGTTTCCTGCCGGTGGCCGAGTGATCTACGCGCCTGGTTTGCAACCATAAGGTCACCGGTTCGAACCCGCGCAGAGGTGAGCGTTCCCGTGATATATTCAGCCCGCGCACGACTGGTGTTGGTCGCGTGATAGCGAAGCGCAGTTACGGCGTACAGCTGGCGATTTATTTTATTTACTCCTTCGATGTGGAGGCTTGGAACAATAACTCAGATTCACAGAGGCGGAAGCGGAACTGAGCCTTTAAACTACCACCCAGTATTTCTTCTCCCTATACTGTCCAATGTCGTGGAATCCATCAGTGTTGATATATTGGCGTGCAATCTGGAAAACGGTAGCATTATTACTCCAGAATAGCACGGCGCCTAGCAACAGCGATCGTGCACAATGAATTTACTAACCGCACGGAGTAGTTAGACCCAGTCAGCTGACGCTGGAGAAGAGGCTGGTGTGAGCTACCTGGATTTTTCGAAAGCTTTCGATCGTCTAGACCATCGGATATTACTTTCCAAGGTTCAGCGTTGCAAGACCGGTGACCCACTTTTAAGCTGGATTGCTTAATTTTTATTTCAACGGCAATTAGTGGTCAGTTTGTAGCGTTTTATCGGACCCATACAAATCGAGCGTGGTGTGCCACACGGATCAGTTCCAGATCTGTTTTTAATGACCTCGAACATGCAATCGCTGCAAACTTCCTAATGTTTGCCGACCATATCAAGTTTGGGCGCAGACTTCAGGTGAATGCCGACCAGCATCTTCTTCAAAGTGACCTAGACACGGTACCTCGGTGGTCAATATGAAATTTACTGCATTTCAACGTGAGTAAACGTAAGGTACTTTCTATAAGACACGACACCAGCTACTCATACAGACTCTTAACGCATCTACTGCAGCCAACTTCCGTCGAACGCGTTCTGGGCATACTTGTTCAAGATGACCTAGGTTGTTCCAGGCAATGGAAAAACGCCTTGAAAGTTGGTAGCCAACATATAGGGCTGTTGCCACAGACGTCCGAATACATAGTGATCCATAGTTTGCTATAGATGTTCAGTGCGTATGCTCGCCGCCATGTCGAATACATAATTTAAGCCTGGCATGCATGGCCGAAACAAGTCCTTAATGCACTGGAGCAGCTTCAACGTTTGGCATCCACGTACGTCATTGGAATGCGCAATATCCCCAACGAGGAGAAACTGGAACGACTGGGAGCATTCAGCGGACAAAAGGGTTAATAGATTTATGCGAAGTTCAAGCAGAATATAAAATGAATGATAGAAAAATTTCACTGATAAAAGTGACAGATTAATAGGCCGATGCAGTTCGGTGGGATGCATAGGCAATGAACAGTGAAGTAACGATGTAGAAGTGAGACATTATGTACCGGAAAAGCACTTGCGAGCGCAAAATGCAACCCCGTGAAGGATTAAAAGGAGTGGAAAAAATTGTTCGACGGAAGAGGGCTAGAAGTGAAATGGTGATAAAACTACAGCGAAACCATGCAAATGCGACGAAGCTGTGTGCGTATTGGAGAGGCAGTCATTTTGATTTAGGAATCTGTTACGAATGAGCGCCGGTAAAGCTAAGAAAGAAGTGGTGCGATGAGAGAAAAAGAATCTGGACTGCTATACAGTACGGAGGATACAGAAAGGAGCAGCAGGAGAAATGCTGTTTATTTAAATTGCAGAAGTCAAAACGTGCAACAGATATGTGTAAGCACAAAGAAGGAGAGTATCACAGCAGAGACATGTGCATGGACAATTAGACGAGAATTGGAGGAACGAGCAGATAGGTGGAAATCAATCGGCATCGGGTCTTGACGGTCCACCGACACCGATATAACAGCGGGTATCTTTCTTCCCGAACGAGAATCCGCTTTTCCCTGAAATAAATAAAAAGAAGAGAAAAGGAGGGTACTATAGTGCAGAAGTACATATAAGGACAAGCATAAAGATGACAGGAGAAGAAACGCTGACTAGTGACAACAGCCAAATGAAATGCATATGTACATCAGAAACCGGGACAGTGAAACTGCTCTCCCCGGAGCAAGACTACATAACAACAGATCACACTGAATGCGGACTGGCAAAATCAAGTGGAACACGGGCAGTGTTCGCTTAATTGAGGTGGTGTGAAATGTGAGGCCGACATACAGTTTCACAAATCCGACATTCTATCGGCCCGTAGGCTAGAGGTTACGAGCTTGTCTTGCAATCATGTGGCACGAGATCGAATCTGCTTAGAGATGGGCGTCCTCGCGGTACACTCAGCCCGCGTGCAACTGGTCGTGGTCGCATGGCAGCGAAGCGCCGTTACGGCTTACAGCTGACGTTATTATTTTATTATTATTATTCGACCTCGCAGGGATGTCAGTGAAAGGAATGCAGCAGGTAAAACCAGTTAGTCACTCTAAACAGTAGCGGCAAGATTGACGTGGGTGCGCAGCTTACTTGGTGGAACTGGACATATATATATGGTTGGCAGCATCCGGTTTCGGATTTGCCTGTCACTGTGGCCAGACACAGGACGCCTGCGCCTACAGAGGGACCATGGATGGCTTGCGCTGCACCACCCACAGCTCCAACCACATACCCCATATCCAGTGTAAACCCGAAGGAATAAGACCGGGAGGCATGCGGATGGGAACCACGTTTCATCAACGGAGCCGGCCCACACTCCTTCACAGGCAAACACAAGCACGCTGTATTTGGGGAATCAACCGCACACAAGGCGGTGGCTGGACCGTAGTCCGCTCCACACTGAGTGCATGGAACCGCTCTTTGAGCCTAGCACGGCCACAACAACCGTGCACCCCGTCCCCTCCAGCAACGACCAACTGTCTCCTGGAGCCAGTATGAACGATGTAGTGGGTAATAGACAGGTAGGCACCTTGTCAACATACACATCAAGCGCAACCATACCAGGGATATCAAACAACAGCCATTCACTTTAAACGACAAGCTGAAATTAAATAAATCCAATAATGCATACAGATACGGTGGCATAAATCTTCGCTAAATTACCATATGAAGTAAGTTGGTTAGCAACAAATCCGTGATAAGTAAGAAATGTCCACAAGTTACTTAAAATGCTACAAACGCAACAAAATTACCGAAAATAAGCGCAATTAGTGTAAGCAACGTGGCCAGTTAATAGAACATTATTCAGGGAGGCAGAACAAACCAAATAAAGCGGAATGAAATTTAGCCAGCTTAAAAAGACCTAGTTTAAGTGTAAGTTGGTTTAGCCCAACTGCGGTGAAGAAGCATCAAGAATGCAACATCAGCCTCAGCATGGGGCACAACGCCCATACATGGTTGGCGGCATCCGGTTTCGGATTTGCCTGTCACTGTGGCAAGCCACAGGACGCCTGCGCCTACAGAGGGACCATGGATGGCTTGCGCTGCACCACCCACAGCTCCAACCACATACCCCATATCCAGTGTAAACCCGAAGGAATAAGACCGGGAGGCATGCGGATGGGAACCACGTTTCATCAACGGAGCCGGCCCACACTCCTTCACAGGCAAACACAAGCACGCTGTATTTGGGGAATCAACCGCACACAAGGCGGTGGCTGGACCGTAGTCCGCTCCACACTGAGTGCATGGAACCGCTCTTTGAGCCTAGCACGGCCACAAGAACCGTGCACCCCGTCCCCTCCAGCAACGACCAACTGTCTCCTGGAGCCAGTATGAACGATGTAGTGGGTAATAGACAGGTAGGCACCTTGTCAACATACACATCAAGCGCAACCATACCAGGGATATCAAACAACAGCCATTCACTTTAAACGACAAGCTGAAATTAAATAAATCCAATAATGCATACAGATACGGTGGCATAACTCTTCGCTAAATTACCATATGGAGTAAGTTGGTTAGCAACAAATCCGTGATAAGTAAGAAATGTCCACAAGTTACTTAAAATGCTACAAACGCAACAAAATTACCGAAAATAAGCGCAATTAGTGTAAGCAACGTGGCCAGTTAATAGAACATTATTCAGGGAGGCAGAACAAACCAAATAAAGCGGAATGAAATTTAGCCAGCTTAAAAAGACCGAGTTTAAGTGTAAGTTGGTTTAGCCCAACTGCGGTGAAGAAGCATCAAGAATGCAACATGGTTGGCGGCATCCGGTTTCGGATTTGCCTGTCACTGTGGCAAGCCACAGGACGCCTGCGCCTACAGAGGGACCATGGATGGCTTGCGCTGCACCACCCACAGCTCCAACCACACACCCCATATCCAGTGTAAACCCGAAGGAATAAGACCGGGAGGCATGCGGATGGGAACCACGTTTCATCAACGGAGCCGGCCCACACTCCTTCACAGGCAAACACAAGCACGCTGTATTTGGGGAATCAACCGCACACAAGGCGGTGGCTGGACCGTAGTCCGCTCCACACTGAGTGCATGGAACCACTCTTCGAGCCTAGCACGACCACAAGGACCGTGCACCCCGTCCCCTCCAGCAACGACCAACTGTCTCCTGGAGCCAGTATGGACGAGGTAGTGGGTAATAGACAGGTAGGCACCTTGTCAACATGCACATCAAGCGCAGCCACACCGGGATATCAAACAACAGCCAATCACTTGAAACGACAAAATGAAATAAAATAAATCCAATAATGCATACAGATACGGTGGCATAACTCTTCGCGAAATTAGCATATGAAGTAAGTTCGTTAGCAATGAATCCGCGATAAGGAAAAAATGTCCACAAGTTACTCCAAAATGCTACAAACGCAACAAAATTACCGAAGATAAGCGCAATTAGCGTAAGCGACGTGGCCAGCTAATAGAAGACTATTCAGATAGGCAAAACTAACCAAATAAAGTGGAATGAAATTTATGCAGCTTAAAGAGACCTAGTTTAAGTGTAAGTTGGTTTAGCCCAACTGAGGTGAAGAAGCATCAAGAATGCAACATCAGCCTCAGCATGGGGCACATGAGTTATACATGGTTGGCGGCATCCGGTTTCGGATTTG
>CALYDF020008008.1:0-12058 GCA_944474145.2 Dicrocoelium dendriticum | reverse complement strand
ATATTTTCTGATAAGTAACGTTTTCCGTCGGTGAGTATTTTAGGTCTGTCGATCCAGAATTGTATGTATAATTACTGAAAATACTCTTGAGCATGAATTTGCAATCGGGCTGGTTTATTTGGATGTAATAGTGCACAGTTGTTTAGATGAGGACCGTGCATTAGGAGGCAGACGGAACTACGTTTGGTCGTTATTCGTTTTATGTCTGAATACGGAAAACTGGTCCCGCAACTTACTTTTGAGAATATAATTACTTTGGCTCGTCGAGTTACAGATGGAAATCAAGTAATCAAGCTGTGAAGTAAAGCTTTTGTGCAGTTAGCTTTATAAATGATTTTATGAGTTTTTGTATGACTACCGCAGCTCATGACCAGAGTCCGGATGGGAGGGTTTTCCATTTATGTCGCAAATTTTAACCAAACAGGCTGCTGTTTTCTCGGAGAAATCTCATGGTTTTATTATTCTTTAGTTGCAAAGCTATAATTCAGTGAGACGGGTGCACTGTTAAGCGATAGCAACCAAGTCGCTGTTCAAAATCTAGATTTCAAGCTATTTTTATTAGCCTACAAAGGAAGATCTGAGTATGTCGATATGTTTAGGCTTAATCCCAACCAAGTGGCTCTAGTCGCTCCTACCTCCCCTCCTCCCGGCAGTTTTGTTCAATGCTAACGCCTAACATATTAAGTAACACACGAACGTAAAACTTCAGGATTTGGTAAAGCTTACTACTATGTGGAATTATGTATACACAGCAGAAAAAGAGCCTTTGCAATCTTGATACGGCCTTCATCTTTTATCAAAACACTTTCACTCCAATGCTGTTGATAACACGTCTGAAATCGAATTTTCCCGCTCAGCCAGTCTTGTTAGCCTAATCGGTCTTGTACGCCATTTGCTGTTTGTTGCAACGGTGAGGAGGATGATCCACAAAACCAAGGGTTTGAAATGACAGTTTGGTCCCACTCCGTTGACATTCCTCTCAATCTGGACAAACTCAGTGCGTATCGGTATATATATATATATATAAATATATATATATATATGATATATATATATATATATAACAACAAGGAGTGATTAACAGACATCATTATTTCTTTCCTTCGTACAATGTTAGCATAGGTTTCGATGAAGCTCACGCGCATCTTCCCCTTGCATTTACAGTGCACAACACAATCTAACCTCATTTGAGAGTTGGCTCTTAGCACTCTCCAACTATTCTACATTACAAGAATACGCCAAATTTTCTGATACCGGCCCCTTCTGTTTTCATCTAATAATCTAGCATGATCTACACTAGAGCGAAACCGACGACGCTTGTCAACACTCAAATTTCCACTAAGCCAGCATGCCGACCAAATATAGATAAGTTTCCATTATCTTCTGCATAATTATCACGTGTTGATGTCTGTCATCACGGATAGCATCAGCCTTCTTATCGGTAAATGTGTAGTCAATTTTTACCGTGTACCTATCCAAACAAGATCGGTGTGTTAAATGCTGATAAACAAATGCTGGTCAAAATATCACCACCTGAATAATATCAGCATCCGTATGGATCGCAACACTGCACCCCAGAATACAAGTATACAGGATTCATGTGGTGTCAGGTATTATTTATATTTGATCAGAAACCGAGCTCTAAGGTATACGCATTGGATAAAATGTTGTAACGGAAGTAAGAAGTTTTATTCCAAATGCGTAAATATATCTACAGCGAAGATAAAACAACGACACTAAACAACAAGCTCTAGCTGATTCTTTGCTTAATGTATGACCATTCTACTCGCAAGGACTCTCGCTGGGCTTGGAAGAATGTGACAAACTGACGGCCCTGTTGAACACGCGTGGGCTACTATATAGGCCGAATCTTCAACAACTACAGCAGAACTCATTGAATAAACATAAGTCCCACCTTGAAGCAGTGTATGCTGCCAAAGGATGTATTTAACAGCGTTGATCCGGCACCTCAACCATGAGAAATAGGTAACAGACAGGCAGCCAGGTTCTGTTAAACTAAGTAACTACAAACTGGCACATGCACATATTCCCTTAGGTGTTTTTGTTCCACATGCTACTCTATTGCTTTCGCCTTATTTAAGACTACAAAAATCTTAAAAGCTATGCATATGTAATCGCTGCAAGTAGCCCTAAAACAACTTTAGTGGTCATGACTGCAACTGCTCCAAACAGTGATACAAGTGGCACGAATATGAATACACCATTTGAAGTTCTCATGCCGCGAATTCATAGGAAGAAAGCCAACGTTATATGCAAAATTACGTAAAGCTATAGAGGTAAAAATTTTTAAGTTCCCTGAGTTGCACATTGCCATAGTTTTGGAGGACCTGAAAAAACGTTAAGCTTTTTGTTGAGCAGTGTGAATCGATGTTAAACAGGTTAATTCGACTTGGAACATCAGCCACTAAAACTCATTTTACTTTGGCAAATCAAGGCCACTTCAGTTGATTTAACTTGTTCCGGTCTCACCCTACCTGTCGTCTTATATATTTTCATGTTATTGTGTTGGCACTAAAGCGACAATAAGAAATGTTGACGTCTGCCAGTGTTCGTCCTCTTATGGCGTTATTCAAATTACTAAAGGGATCTAACTGTTTCAAATTTTTCAAAAGACGAACTCCCTTTGATTTCTCAGGCAGTTAGTCTAAAGTGCAAACATGGTTGCCGTCGTTCGGAAATATATGTTCTCTCAAACTGTATCACCGTACTTCAATATCCACGTTCGAATTGGAAGGTTTGCATAAAAATAAGCTAAAGCCGTCCAATGGAAATCTCTGGCGCATTGCCTCTGCTCAATTGGAGACTGCTCAGACTCGACTCACTGCGCTACTCGAGACGCATTCCCGCCTAATGCCAATACGAAATGGCTTATCGTTGAGTTGCAGGATTGTGTTTACTAACTTCCGCAAATTTACTCTTGGTCGTACATAGGAGAAATGTAAAGTCCGGTGGCAGAATTCACTAGTTGACAACCGGGAGAAGCCTGTTTATCGTGACCCCAATACGTACGTTTTAAACTTGTCAAATGTTCCCCTTGTTGCCTTACAATTAGAAGCATTATCGATCGGAATGGATTACAAGTCCCATTTGGTAAGCTAAACCGCTTGTTCATAGAGGCACAGTTTGAAATTTTGTATGACCGGTTAGCAGGATTACAGGCTTCTAGTCCAGATATGTCAAACTGGTTTAGGAACAAACTAACTGCTATTGCCCATGAGGTCACAATGACGACAGTCCGTGAGAAGTGTTTACTAACAATCCGTCACCCTTGTGCAGTACGAGAGCTGAGGAGGAAGGAGGTGATTGTACTTAGGACAGAAAAAGGCTCAGGAGCTGTTATTATGTGCAAGGAAAAGTCACACAGAAAATGCAAGATTTACTGAGTGATGCTAGCAAATTTAAACTTCTTACAAGAACAGAGGATGTTAGTGAAGTAGAAAGACAAATCACGGAACACCTAAAGATGCTCCTCTTACACCGCGTAATTGATGATGAGGTATATAACAACCTAAAACCGGGAGGGTACAACATACCTCAGGTATATGTTTTGCCAAAGACCCATTAATGTGGTATACCGCTTAGAACAATCTTGTAAATGGCGAACTCGGCGCAACATAAGTCGGCCCGTTGGCTGGTGGAAGTTCTTGCACCATTAAAGCAGCAGGCTACCCCACACCGTCCGAAGGACTCTTTCGAACTTACAATGGTTTTAGATGTGTTTAACCTATCCGATAATGTCACCTCAACATTGGATGTACAATAGCTTTTCAACAATGTTCTGCTACATGAAAACGTTGATTACATGTGTGAAACGGCAGAGGGCTCCGATTTTACTCTTCCAATGCCAGTCGAATTATTAAAGGACAGCTTACTACCATGCACTAAGAATATCGATTTCTAATTCAAAATAACATTCCACATCGCCAGATGGATCGGGTGGCAATGGGTAGTCCGTTAGGCCCAGTGCTAGCAGATTTCTTCATGTCGATGAATGAAAAGAAGGTGAGTGTGAAAATATAGCCTCCTTCCTACTATAAGCGGTATGTGGATGATATTCTAATGTTTAGCTCATCTGAGGAGCCCATTGCGTGTCTGGTCGATCGCCTGAATAACCTGCACACGAATTTGTAAGTAACCAGCGAAACAGAGAAAGGCTACTACCTCCCATATCTGGACGTGTTGATTTGCCGATGAGCAGATGGGTCCATAAAAAGAGAGGCTTACCGAAAACCGACTTGGTCATGACAGTACCTGCACTTTACCAGCTTCGCCCCAATGCGGTACATGTGGACCTTAGTCAAGACACTATTGAAATGTACAATGAAAATATGCACTACCGACAATTTAGACGATGAGATAAACTCGCTCAAGCATACGCTGTTGAAAAATGACTATCAAAGTAGATACATCGACAAACATAGTAAGGCGTGAGTGCCGGGACAGAATGTTTTGACGATGTCTAAAAAGTAGATTTAAATCGAGCTACCATTTAACGGAGATTTTGCTAAAATTGAAGACAATGATGCGCATAACTTCCGCAGTCCAGAGGACTTATTATGCTACCGAAACTGTTCTTATCAACTGCACTAATCGAATACCTGTAACTCCAATGACGAAAAGACAACCCATTAGCTCCAACTCATATTGTATTTACCAATTTACTTGTAGTTGTGGTATACACTACATCGACCGTACCAATAGCTCGTTGAACTCCAGAAGAAGGGAACATGTACCTAAATGGATGCAGCGTCAAATCACCCAGTCGTCGGTTACTCATATCATCTGTTCACGTAAACCACCTGCTTCATGCATAGGTAGGCATTTACTGGCCACCTGTCATCAGTTTCATCCGGCGGAAAGGTTTCAATCGTGTTAAGACGCGCGAACGCCCGTCTCCTACGTTTTGCAGAGGCAGTCGCGATCAGCCGTATCAAACCCGCACTCTGTGTGCAGAAACAGCTGTTCATAAGCCCACGGCTGCCCTGGGCGTTGAGGTGTCACGCCTGCCCCTCTATCCTCTTCTAAATTGTTCCGGTCTCACCCTACCTGCCGTCTTATATATTTCATGTTATTGTGTTGGTACTGAAAAACAATACGAAATGTTGACGTCTGCCAGCGTTCGTCTTCTTATGGCATTATTCAAAGTACTAAAGTGATGTAACTGTTTTTAATATTTTGTTCACAAAAGGGTGCTCGTTATCCTGTCAGCTTATCGTATACGTGATTTGTCAAGCAATGACATTATATATCTTGGAAATAATTGTATTGAGCTGCATAGGAAAAGTGTCATTGTGTTCCAAGTGGCATTTGCTGTACCCGTTGGGTGTTTGGTTTGTGACTCGCAATCTCTATTTATACCTCGGTCCTCTTTGAGGTAGACCTCAGTCATTACGATCACAGGAACCCTACCCGAATTGGTGGTCTGGTGTTACCCCTCCCAACGTTGACACATCATAACCGATTTCATTCGCAGTGATCTTGAAATTCAGTATTATGATGAACAGCAAACGCAAACACATAACATAGAATAGTTCGCGCTACACACGCCAAAATTTGTCCGTCCATGACGAGACCATCAAGTTAACGGCAAGGTTACATTTGTCGCGCATAATCTATGGATGTAGTCCAACGGTATTTTCTTCTTTTTTACTGTAAACAAATGGATTGATATGTGCTTGGACGTTGGCGCAACCTTGGCAACAAACGACTGGCAGATATACTTCAGGAAGTTGTAGTATTCAGGCCATAATTAACTAACCAAACATCAGGTTTGTAAGCAATCTCTTTGCATTTCTCAGCCGGAATACCATACAAAGCTGCCTTGGTCCAAAGCGGAAACTGGCAATCTCCCACAGGTCGACTCTGAAATATTTGGTAGTGGGTGCTCTTCGCTCAACTCTAGACAGATTCCGGTCTGTAAGCTAGAAATTCACCAAACAGCCTCAAAATGATCGGCGTGTAGTCACGGAACATTTATATTGTCTTCAGGTAAGCTTCTGGAAACACTAACTTAAAATATATAACGATTCGCAAAGGGCTTACTTCGTATACTGTGTAAACTTTAATAGGTTTAAACCCAAATATTTCCGGACGTTATTCGCAATACTAAGACGTGGTTAAATAAATTAAATTATGTCACTGTGTCATCAAATCAACCTTGCGCTACGCGGATCCAAAACGAGTGGCAGCGTAATGATGTATCAGCGTTAGGACCTACAAGTCAATGACATGAATGGGGCAGGGTCCCAGACTATGCAAGTTTTAAGCTGCAGACTGCACTTAAGGCAGGGCGGTATATATCTAATAACTGCCTAAATCCACCTTCAATATTTTACAATTAAATGTACATGGTTCTAGCCTCCACTATGAATAACCCTCTGGCCTTCCATTACATCTGTCTTTTTCTGGTGATGGACATGAATCTGCACACCTAAGAAATCCCGGTCACTAGCGTTGAACAATTTAAGGCGGAAATCAAGCAGTTAGTCGCTGTTTTCTCGCTTTACTTCCATAGAACTCTGGTAAATGTGGCCCGTCAAAAGCTTAAATATAAATCTTACGAATTACACTTCTTAGCCAATACTGTTAATTTTCCAAACCATCTTGGCGCAATAAGCTGGTTTTCGCAAACAAAAGAACCTTAGATTTGTCCTAAATAAAGGGGTTATCGGATACAAAACTAGTGTTAAGCACATAGGAAAACAAATCAAAGCGTTTGAAAATAAGAGGCGGCTCTATAGCTGTAAGACTTCGAAACGCTTGACATTAGCTCTCTCAAACAGAGTCCACCAACGAGGACACCTGAACGGTCTATCAAACACAAACCAACAACTGCTTAAAAATCATCTGATTAATAAATTACTAGAAGGACGTAGCAATAATTGTTTATTTAAACCCATGCTGCTCACATACAATTGAAAAAAGTTCGTGTAGTTAGACAGGTAATTACTGCCATTCACTCATCTTGCGGTTGGCAGTAACACCACAAAAGGTGGCCAAGGTTCTAAGGCAGCACGTTATTCATTCTTACTAAAGTGTACAACTATTCTACATCTAGGCTACTCAGAATGCACTACCATTAGGTCTTAACCACATATCATTTTCGAGCACAGCCGTACTGAAGCGCCTAAAGGAATTACACTAGTGCAGTTTCGCGTTTGGCCGAAGATGTTTAAAGTGGATGCTAGAGCTTAAGCTGAACTGCAAACAGTACTCTTTTAACGATTTATAAATGTAATACTTGTAGTCACAATTGAAACAAACAATCATCACTTAAACCTGCAAAAGTTGTGTTAGTGCAGAACCAAAAATTATCATGCGCTATAGTTACTACCGTTGGTCTTGAAGATCATGGTGTCTATTGTAGCTTATGGGTACCTAGAGCGTAAAAATTTCTCGCTTTCAAACAGAACTAATTATGCCAAATTAGGCCCTGTACTAATAATCACTTGACAGTTGTGCATACTGGGCGAAGTACGTGGGTGCTGGTGTAGTAATAATAGTTGCCGCCTTGCTGGATTTTTCCCAGACATTCGACGGGCTGTCATCAGGTTTTACTATACAACCTCTGAATATTTGAATCAGCAAACTCGTTCTGAGCTGGATAAGAAATTGCTCATTCGAATTTACTCGAAAAGAGGTTAGCAGGATCATAACCCATACAATAAAATACCCGTGTAGTATAACTCGAGCCTTTGTACTTGGGCCTCAAAATCACCTTTCTGAATGATCGCGCAACTGTGCTATTTCCAATTGTCCACAAGTTGCTGCTAATATGGTGCACTATCCCTACAGCTAATACTCAAAATTTCTGCGTAAAGAGCTGAATAAATCTTACACAATATCACCTTCTGCCAGGTAATCTCTGTTTGTGTGAAGCAGCCCGAAATGCCCCCAGACCCATATCCAATATAAATAAGAAATAAACATATTATTATTATTGTATGATCACTGTCCTTCTATCACACATGCACCTGTAGCTGCTAATCAAGGGCCATGTTTGTCTAATCATCAGTTTAAAGCGTGTTTTCCTTCATCAATCACGAGCAATCACATGTAAACTAAGTGCTAGTTGAATTTACACATAATATCATGTTGCCGCTTTCTGCCGTGATGGATTTTCAATGGATGCCAATTCGCATTATTTATGCTAAAAATATAGCAACATAAAAAATATTGAATACCGGATCACTTAGCACAGTAATCTAACACCACCACACATATGCTTGTCATGTGAAATTAAGGCTTGGAATCTGAGGAAAACTAATTATGTTAATTAGAATAGACCTAATTCGATGAGCGTAAGAGCAATGTGACACATTTCCGCACTAATCACTCCGGTAGCAGGCAATAATTTTGTAGCTATTACTTGTAGTTTATAAATATTATAGTGAAATTTGCGATATCCTTTCTATGTACTCATTAGAAATAGTCTTCAGTGTTATGAAGACTAAATAGGAAATTAAAGCTTGCGCAAGCGAGATGCAACTTTAATGCAATATGCTCATTATAAATGCCATGCTTCAAAAGTTATATTACCAACACGAGGAGTGCAGAAATGTAATCATCTTAATTATGCAATTATAGACAAAGTCTTTATTAATGTGCAAAGTATTTCGTTTGCCACTTATAAATGTTTATCAACACAATGTTTTGGAAAAATTACATGAAACCGCAAATCGGATACAACAGTCATTGAGGTGTGATTGCACGCCTTAGTTTGTGGTGAATCTCTCCTTATATTTAAGGTAAATGATCTGTTTTATGTAGGTTTGTATATGCAACATAATGTTAAATTATTTGGCATACACAGTAAACATATCGATTTATTTTTCAGATAGTTTTCTGTGGTCATTTAGAAACCAGCACCAACATCTTGGACGATTTGTTGAAACAATCTTTAATTTTGCATTGTAGCAACCATTATGGTACTCTCGGTAAACCGAAAACGACGTAAAAGTAACAAATTTTAGATGCGATTTTGTTGGTTACTTGATAATGCTTCACTTTTAACATTTTAGCGGCTTCACGTAATACAATGGTGGGTTGACTCCATGCTCTGCATGAAACTAACGTGTTAATCATTGGATACTAAAGGCGTTACATCTAATATGATAACAGTCACGACGGCCGTTACGGTCCGCGTAGCGCAGTGATCTTAAACACAAACTGACATCAGTCAATTTGCGTGAACAAGACTCGGAAGAGTCAGATGGATTGCGCAATGCAGCCAATTCCCAAAGTCATGAAAGATACAGTCTTTTCTTTAGCCTTTGATATCTGTTTGACTGCGCCTAGTGGTATCCAAACTTGCACAATTTTATCCAATGCCCACATATAACTCCTCTAATTTAACAAAAGTTCGTGGATTAGATGCAAATAATTCAATCGGAAGCAGTGGTACTGCTTCCCAGTACACGTCGTTCAATTTGAACGCCGTACGAAATGGTGCATTACTACGAACCTATACAGAAGGAATACAAGACATTTCAAATTAAGCTTGTGATTCTTGTACCTACGGCCGGAGATTGTCCCACTGCAACAAAAGCGCTTATGTTATGCAACAAAAGAAAAGTGACCCAAGTTCAAACTAAAACGGGTGGATCAACTGAGGCAAAAGGCAACATCATCATAAGTATTTAGTCAGGCTCTAACAATTGTCGATGAAGATGAATGACAACTGATGGAGTGTAAGCACTTGAAATTACACATTTAGAATTGAACTTTTTGGGGCTGATGCAGCTAACAACTAATTAGAGTAGAAGATATGAAGATGCGGAGTGTTGTCGGAAATTTAGGCAATTTGTTGGAAAAATGTAAGCGGGCAACGTGACATCAAGATAATCTATCTTTGTTTCACTATTGCTTTGGAACTAGGATTTCAACGATGACGATAATTCTATGGCACGCACTCAGTAGCCTGTTTGAACTTAGTTTGAGAAAGCACGCCTGATTATGAAGAACAGAAAGAATGACAACACGCATTTTAAATTTTCTAAGGGGTTTAGTAGGTTTGCATACGAAACGAAAATGAGTAAGCTAAGATCTTATGCAAATTATCACTCTATGATGTAGGCAAAACGTGTTTGATTGAAACAAGATAACTATGAAAGCAACTATTTGGGATTAATATGACCCATTGCATTCGGTTTGTAGTTTAGCAAGCCAAGCGAGATATTTCTTTAACCAAACACGATATACAATAAATGAAACCACGTTGCACATACACTGTGGATTAAGTTTTATTAAAACCATGTACTTGTTCGGCTTATCTTGCAATGGATGTAAATTAGCATATGTCGATTGGCTGGTATTAAAAACAACGTCATATACATACCTCAGTTAATCAGCATCCTATGGCACTATTCTCGAAACGATGCACATGATAAATGAATTCGTACAGGTTAGTTGTTAAAGGTAGAATGGTCTGAGTTCCACCATCTTTGAAGAGATATGGGTATATGTATTTCGATAAATAGCAGAACTCCCAAACACAATTTGCGTATCTTGCACTTTCTATTGCCTTGACATAGTCAAATCATCGATAGCCTTTTACACCTATAAAAGATGTATATTAATCTATAAAATCCTTGGAGATAAACTGTATTCTATTGTGTAGCGTAAGCAAAACTGGATGCACCTGGAACGCTGCTTCGTTTTGTGAAAATTCAAATTTACACAATAGTGTGATGGATCTTGTCGATCGCCGTTTCGTCAACAACTTTACCAGAACATCAAGTTAGAATGTTCTTGAAGCTACTGATGTAAAATTAGCCGACTGACATTTATCTGATCATTTCTTTGACGCTGGTGCAAAACCAACTCTACATTCACAGATAACAATTTTCGGTGGTTGTACGGAATATCTGTTTGGATTAGGGTATTTTCAGAAATTCAGCGCGGATGCTAAGGCGAAATATAACGAGTCCATACACGATCGCTAATTTACCTGCATGTCGTTTCTTTAGTGATTTGTGTCTATTTTGCCGTCTACACTGGGCAGTGAGCCCGTAGAACATGGGTATGATCCGGCCTTATTGGCGCAATTGCATAACGCGTTTGTTTTCCATATATTATTTTCACTGTTCAATGCACACAGAGTAGCCATGCCGTTTATACAACATTCATCATTATTCACATTTATTATACCCAAGCATAGCCTGAACATGTAATTGGTTTAGACCAACTTATGCCTGCTACGAACATAAGGCGACTGTCGCGTGAACAGTTCTTTTGAATGATTTCTAATTTTCTACACGATTGCATTATATAGGGAAAAGGTGCATTTCCAAACAGATAAATCCGTTACGTGTGGTTCACAATAGCAAACAGAATTTCAGACTACTTGCTAACTATTCACAATGTTTGAATAACTCAACGTTTAGAATAACATTGGGAGGTACGTCATCTACGCTTTGTACTCGATCATCATTCTGTGAAGTGCATTGACTGTAACTTAATTTCTGACTGATAAAGCGATCATTTTGTTCTGAGTTTTTATAAAATAAATCAAATGAAACAGCTTGACGTTCAAGTGACCCATTTTTAGTGCTATGTCCGAGCACACATGAAGAAGATATAACGAAGTATAATAACCGAAATCAGGGTTATGTCTAATTTTGTCAGTCATCTAAACTTACTCCGCAATCGGATAAAAGTAGGACTTTTCTCAAACCGTTAGAATTCAAGGGTCAAATCACATTGAGCAAATAGTGTGATTTTATTGTAAAAGGCCACTGCGTCCTGTATGAAACATGTGAAACACACGTATAAGTTGCTGGTAAGTAGCAAGATTTCAGTTGTAGTTTTGTCAAGCTTTCATTCCAATAGTTTCAAACTCCTAGTTTCAAAGTGATATGGATGTAGCGTAGAGGGTGCGGATTACATCACCAAGCAGACTTACCACTGTCAGTTACAGTGGAAGATAGGCGGTGCTGTATCCCAGTCAGTTTTCAACTTATGTAGCCCAGCCAATGTCCCCCATGGCTCAGTGGCTTCAGCTGCTCGTTGCTTGGCAACAAGACTCCAACTTAAATTT
>CALYDF020008007.1:0-11919 GCA_944474145.2 Dicrocoelium dendriticum | reverse complement strand
CGGCGTACTCCGCAACAACGTTTACTCGTTTAACCTCCAAGGCATTTGCTTCTTCCGACTTCTACCCAGGATGAATCTTGTTTTTATCACTCCCAACGCTGGATGATTTTTCAATTTTTTACGATATACAAATAGCTCCATACAGTGTGGAACGAGGTAAGTTCCAGCCACCTTCTTAGGTACGTCTGGTAGGCATGATTGCCAATGTAACTGGACAGGAGTACTCCTGCAATACAGGTTGAAGTAGTGCGGGCCGGCTCTGTTGATGAAATGTGGCTCCCATCCACATGCCTCCGTGCTTTACTTCTTTGGATTCAAGCTGAGTATGGGATGTGTGGACGGAGCTATGCGTAGTGCAGCGCAAGCCATATATGGTCCCTCTTAGGCACAGGAGTCCCTTAGCTGCCCCTTTGGAAGCCGTTTTACTGGACGACTCCGGAATCGGATGCCGCCAACCAGGTGTGCATTTGTAACCGTGTTAATTGCGTTTGTATATGTCACGCAGATTTTTCGACTTTGTTTGATCTGGTCACCAGTGTGAGAAGGAAATTTTGGCGCACATCAAGAAGATATGATTATCCTATATGCACAGAGCTGTGGTTTCAGTTTGTGGCCTGTCACAATGGCCACGTCGCAGATTTGTTAAACAGATATTTGTAGTTTTTTTTAGAAAGAACGCTTGTCAGGCAAATATCCACCACCTCCCGGAACACTGCCGCCGAAGTATTTGTTAGAACAGGGAAAACGAGAACCACCCAGCTGACACCATGTGGAAAGTGTTCGGTTAGCCTACCAAAAAGCCGACGACAACATACCTAACTGCGCGAAAATCACGTGACCGTCGCTCATGTGCGTGGTACAGACCACCGGTGAAACCACGAGACAATGGTGTCACATTGCCTGTCAGGTTAATGCACCTTCGGAGATCGGCATGGTCGGGGGTCATCACTGGCCAATAATGAAAAACACTGATGGTATAAATTTTCTAACTTGTTGGGTTCAAAGCATCAAGGAACTGTATTTCCTCCTATTCTAGCTGAATAGGAATTTAGGAATTCAACCGCGTCAATGTTTATGTGTGAGTGGTTAGACTCGGGGTGAAGGGAGAAGGACCCAAACAAACAAGCATTCTAGTTGTCATACCGTCTAAACGGCAATAGTCCATTCATTTCTCAACGAAACGTTTATCCGCATCCTGCACAACCGTTGAGCATTTTGTTTTTAAAAATCATTCGTGCAAAATTTTTTCCTGCAAAAAATTGGAGATAAACCAAATGCGTGCGAAATACTGTGTCAGTTCTACTAACAACGAAGTTACTGGCTTGATTTATTCATTAAATTATCAGTGAAATCACCACCATGCAGACCATAGTATTAAAAACCGAAAAGCGTAGTAGTCGAGGGAAAGGCGTTATAATGCGACTTTTTATGAGCTCTAAAATAACACTTTACATTAAATGAACGCCGCAAGCAGAAATATCTCTGTGTGGATGCATCTAAAACCGCACAAGTAGGATGAATGTTATGATTGAGAGTGTGAGCGATATTCCATCTCAGCAGTGTTTGTCCAGGAATTGCTTGAATTCCTTTCCGTACATTTCTTCCACAACTTGCGATGACAAGTAGTTACATATACACGCCAATCTCCCTTCAAAACAGATTTGATGGACAACCCACTTTAAATCTAGTACCACAAGCTTGTACTGGTGATTTGCACGGAGGACCTTCCGCGTGTGACAAACCAGCTCGAGGTGCATTGCGGCGGAGAATCACCTCTAGGTCCATGGTAGCGTGAAGCTTCGAAACAGTTGCAATGAACAAGCAGGGATGTCTTACTTAGGGCAGCCTCAAGAACAGGTGTCCACGACCATCACAAGTGGAGCTATACTGAGAACGCAGCACTACACACACTACGGTCATTGTCGCATCCTTGAATTGGTGGAGTCTGGAATACACTAGCGGATTCAAAAGAGATTGCTAAGTATTCCGGCCCTACCGTATCCATCTACCGTCCATGCAGCTCCCGCTCGTACAAATCATATCACTGGGTTGTTTGAGCAAATCTGGCGGCTTACTGTACCGTGTCTTTAGTTAGCAACGTAAATGGCTTGTGGCTGGCCTCACAATAAGCCACTTTGAACGAATTTACACGGCACACCAAATTTTGATGAATAAACCAACTGAAAAGTTGAGTGCTGAGTTCTGCTATATTCAATGAACCTTGAATTTTACGGGTTACAAAGCATCGCTTCACGAGCCCAGTTGGGTGGTTTGCTGGGTTGGCGAAAAAATTTAATGAAAAAGCAGTTAGTAGTTTTACTGTCAAAATAATGGGCTTGTCGTTTTTGATTCAGTAGCCCTGCACCCCGAGCGTTTCCATAGCTTCAATAGGTGAATAAACTAAATCCAAGGTATTTTCCTGGAGTATGATGGTGAGTAGCGTCAAGTAACAAATTTACTTGGCTGAGTGCGTCATCCAACCGACTTTTAAATATGCTTAGAGTAGGTGCTGAAACAACAGTTTCGAGGACAGCATTCTATAGTCGACAAATACGAATGGAAAAGAAGTTTCTACGGCACACAAAGTGGCTGAATTGTTCTGCTACTTTCAGTGAGTGACCTCTAAGTTTGGTGTTACTGCTGAGTTGCATAAAGGGCAGCATACATGATTTGGATTGTGTAAAATCAAGTCCGCCACAAATTGCGTCCTAATCGACGATACCGCCTGCTAAATGCTCCCAAAAGTTTCACCATTTGCTCCTATGGAAGGTGGCGCATCCCACTGAGTTATTTATAAGCCCGATGTTGAGTTTGGTCAAGTGCAGTAAGGTCGTGCTTCAGCCATGGCTGCCACACTTGGATTGCATATTCGACATGACGACGAACATACGCATTCAAAATTTGTCTGAAAATAATGGGGTCTACTTGGACGAACGCCCGTCTTAGTAAGTCGATGTGATGGTTGCTATTTTCCAAGACCTTTGAGGATTGATTAGAACAACACAAGTTATCCTGAACAAGGACGCCAATATCGCATTCAGCGGATGCCCACTGAAGTACATGCGTTCCTAGTTTTTAGAAATAGGTACTCCGGTGTCGTCTGGAAAAACCTTGCATTTGTCCAATTTGAACTATATCAGATTTCTGGTTGACCAATCATGTGTCATATCCAGGTCACAATGAAGTAACTTCTGATGAGCAACCGCCTGAATCCGGCGCGATATTTTGATATCGTCAGCAAACAGAAGAAAATCTGAAGCGATATTTCCTACAAGGTCATTGCTGCATACCAAAAACAACCGTGGACCTAGAACTAAGCCTTGGGGCACACCAGACTTGACTGGTATAGGTTCAGATATGGAACTCCGGACTCTCACCACTAATTGTCGTTGCAGGAGGAAGTTGGTGATTCAGCTCAAAAGGGGGTTACCGATCCCGTAATATTAGAGCTTGGAAAGGAAGAACCTGATGATCTAACCGATCAAACGAATTGGACAACTCCAAGTAGATCACATCAACGGCTGCTCCAGTGAGAGCTGACTCGGTTCAACTACTCCGCGCGCTTTATAAATTCGTCGTGCATGATCGCTGTCGACCAAGCCGTGTTGCTCAAGAGCAATACTGTTAAAATTATTGCATAACACACCAACGCATCGGCAGCAATAGACTGCACGACTTAAATATAATAAACATACAAAGATTTTATTCCTCGACAGTGCGAGGCACAGACAACATGTCCAAGGTGATCGCATAATTTTATGTATTTTGTTCAACGGTATTTTGTTCAATGGTTCCCATATGGGTTTTTGAAGTGATTAACGGATTGAAACTTATAAAGCGATTAAGAAACTGGAAACAATAATAAAATTAGATTTCAAGAAAAGTTTATGTAATGCGGTCATCCATGGAACTGTCCTCAGGGAACTTGCTTTCATGCAGGGTCTTCCCACGATGGGTTTAACCAACACTTCCATGCTCCAAGTGGCTCTGTGCCGGCGTGGCAATATAGTAAATGGGCCATCAGACAGGGTATCAGATGCCTTTTAATGGCTGTTTTATGCATACATTATGGGCTATGAAGCCTCGGCCCGTTCTGTCACGCGGATCATTCAAGTATGGCATCTTTTGTTTTAAGCCAGCGAGTCAGTAGTAATATGATTTGCATGGGCATACTTTTTATTTTGGAAGCTGTTGTCCGTCACCACAAGATATCAGCTCAGTCATGATCAACAATGAAAGAAAGAAGAACATAAAGTATGAGGAGTTAAAAAACATAATAATGAATACAATTGCTTGCCGATACGCCAATCACAATTTGATGGAAATCTTGGCGATTGACGATCATGGTACAGAAAAATCAGCTTGAAAGGCATAGTGCATCTACGAACCAGTGCGTCAATGGAGAAAACAGAATTGGTTAGGCGGAGTGATAGGAGTAAGGTTGTTTAAAAATACATACTCATTTAACCGTATGCAGGTAAACTTATTATATTGAAACGAATAGAGCGTACGACGACTTTCAAATGTATCCTGGACCTTTCTGATACAAATTATCTAGAGTCATCGTTTGGCTTAGTGTTTACCTGATATTTGAAACAGTCAGGTGAATATTAATCATGCGTCTGAATTGGGCATAAGTAGTGCAGTTTCTAATACTCGATGGAAGTTTGTTCCATATTAATGTATATTTTATGTAGAAAGCTTTTGAGCGGAGCTTTGTGCGAGACTTTTGTATTTGCAATGTTCGCTCGCTGTTTATTAGTTCATAATTCATACATGTCTGAAACTCGAGTTGTGAAGGAGCAGTGAGGCTTAATCCGAATAGTAAGAAATATAGGAGGTTCAGCTTAGGTTTGATTCTGCGTAGACATAGCTGCTCCAGTTTTAGAGCCTCGCAACACTCAAGGTAAGCCATAGTATTGGGCATGTTCAACAATATCTTTTTGAATGATCGTTAAATGTTTTCGAGTGCTATGATGTCCATTTTTCTCAGATTACTACGCACTATCGTACAGTTCACAAGTTTCGGCCTAACACATACTTTAAAGCCTTGAAGCCTGGAATCCCTGAAGATGAGAGTCAGACTTATGTAGGCGATCACTGTTCTGGTAGAAGCCTGCCAGAATATAACATGCTCTAAAAAACTAAATGAGGCAGAATATCTTGGGCTAAGTTCTCGGAATGCGCCACACCCAGGAATAGGGGTATCGTTTAATGTAAGGATGTTCAGAGAAGGGACACAGCCGTAGTACAATAGATTACTCTTGTCCGTGGCGAAGTGCAACTTCCAGCAGTTACTCCAGAGCTCCAATGCGGACAAGTCAGACTGAATATAGGCTAAGTTAGGACTACATTGTCTAGGGGCGAAACAATACGCAATTTTAACATCATCAGCGAAGATGACAGATTTTGACTACTTGCTTTCTACCCTTGAGGTTGAAAGACAACCATTCTTGAAGCGAATTTGTGATACCATAAGACATAATCTTCCACAACATTAAGTTGTGTGGAACACGCTCAAAAGCCTTTTGGATGCCAAGGAATATTACGATTATGGCACTTCCGGCATATCTTGCTCTAGTCGCATAATCAAAGTAATCTAACTGACAGTGCATGACCTACCTTTCAAAAACCGTGTTGATATTTACTCAGAAGGCTCATAAGACTCCAATATGCTTTTATGCCTTATGTGACTAACCGCTCCATGCTTCTGGAGATAATAGGTGTGTGGTGAATTGGGCGGTAACTTTTTGCATCTTGCATAGTTCCGCTTTATGTCGTAGTATCATAGTTGGTTGTTTCCAGTGCAAAGGTACTCACCATTGATCATGGAATGTGTAAATACATTAAGCAAAACAAGGGATGTCTGAACCTCCGTGCTTGGCTAGAATTGGCGGGATGTTGTCAGTACCTGGTGAGCATGATGGCCGAACTAATCTGCGTTCGCGACATATGTCACTAAGTGTAAATTCAACCATTTGGATTGTATTATTGCCACTGTGTATCACCTTGCGCTGAGGATCTTTTTTTTCCATTAGTGCCATAAGTAGAAGTAAACTAGTCATTAAAAATCGAACGTATGGTTGCGCGCTCGGTTATGGAAATTCCATCGGAGTTTACAATCGAGTTTATACAATTTGATTTTCTGTTGTCTACGGTCTAAAAGTTTTGAGATGCCGCCTACCATGCTGGCTCTCTTCCGTACAATTACCTCCTCAGAGTATAGCATTTTGTGGTGATCTTGGTACAACGCTGTAAGCAGTCTGGTGTGGAGCATCAGCAGAGTAAATTGGTTTGTTTTCATAAACTTTTACTTTATTTTATGAAGTTTAGTGCTTACCTTTTTCGAGATGCCTGCAGGTGCAGCAGTCCTTTTAAACTTCTTAGTACGTTCTAGAGTTACAACTTCAACACAAAGCTGAATACGGTGGTAGAACTCATTACAAGCAATTTGTACGTTCTGTGCTAAGAAGAATGGATCCCAAGTGGAAGACCTTATAACATCCGGGATTATTGACTAATTTACAGAAAAGAATGAGCGGTAATTGATCACTGATTCTATGAGTTTAGAAAGAAGTTGGAAAGAGCAACCAAAGATGTTATGATCACTACTCGGCAACTTGTCACTAATGTATGTGGACACATGCGCACATCCCATAATAAATATAAGATCAAGTGTGTTATCAACCCATGTAGGTTCCTTGACGTGTTGTACCCATCCCAGTCGACCAAGAGTAGACAAAAAATTATTGCGTTTTTGTGGTTTATGTTTAAGGGACCATGGGATTTCGGGCATATTAAATTCCCCAGGAATTATTTTATTAGTGGTCAGCAACAAAAGGTTAGCAACAAAAGAAAATGTGTCCAACAAGTCATCGGTAACGGTGAGTGTAGGTTATACGGGTTTGTAAGTAAACCTACTAAAAGATTTGTTGGATTAATAGAAATGGTAATCCACACCCAATCAGGATGTTTCCGTAGAAGTGGTTCATTCAGGGGAAGAACCAAGTATTTGTGTTTGACGTAGGTTACACAGCCACTACCTCTACTGTAAGGGCGGTCATTACGAAAGATAGCCCAGTATCCCGAAAAATGTGTCAGTCATTTCTGTCGAACACCATGTTTCTGTTATTAGTTACTATATCAGGAGAAGAAAGGTGAAGAATATTACGCTGGAAGTGCATTTTATTTAACAATGAACGGGAATTAATTAACAATAATTGTAGTGTCTTTTTATCCGTTGTGTCGTCTACAGGAACCTAGGTACAGGACTCAAACGAAGTGGCATTTGGAGAGAATTGAGAGGGGGTGGTGGATACGGAGGACAAATACTCTGCGGAATTAGTGTCATTTGGGGGTTTGGCGGGTAAAACGCCAATGGAGCCCTCAAAAAAGTGGGAAGGGTAAACTACTGGGCAATTGTCGACACTTCGTGAGATTAAATTTTACAGGATGTTGCATATAACCTACTTGCCAGTTAAGATTATTTACATGTTGAGGTAGTTTGAGAGGATTTTGGTTGTGCCAACTTCTCTCAGCTACTTGGAATTACCTAACAATTGACTCACAGATTATGGAGAGCACAGGTCACGTATTCAAATGCTGCATGGTTAATGATATGCCGATTACTTGAAGGATGTTTGTGAGTAGCGTAAGGTTCGTAGAAAGTAGAAGTCAAGATGAAATTCCATACAATAATCTACCTCGATGGGGAATCGAATCCCGGTCCCACGAATTTCTGGCCCGCCGCTATACCACTGAGTTACCAAGGGCTGACGATTAAATGCGCAATTCAATACATGACTTCTGCTTGCTGCGCGACGTATTGCCAATGAGCTCACAGTATCTGTCTTGGTGTTGCAGATTGGCTCATTCACTCGGCACTTCCCAATGGAAAGAAAAGTATCTGTTCTTCGGATGTCCAAAGGGCGATGGTAGATTAACGGTGAATGTTTGTGAGTAGTGTAAAGTTCGTAGAAAGTAGAAGTCGCGATTAAAATTCACACACAATGATGTGACTCGACGGGGAATCAAATCCCGGCCCCAAGAATTGCTGGTCCGCTGCTCTACCACTGAGCTACCAAAGGCTGACGATTAGATGCTCATTGGCAATACTTCGCGCACCAAGTAGAAGTCATGTATTAAATTGCGCCTAATTGTCCGCCCACGGTAGCTCAGTGGTAGAGCAGCGGACCGGAAATTTGTGCGGCCGGGATTCGATTCCCCGTCGAGGCAGATATGTCGATTGTCTGCAAGTTTCCAGTGGTGCCAGCCTTTGGTGGGACGTTTAAAATAAATGTGGTTTTATTGTGCTTAAGAGCACCATCATAGATATCACGTGAGGTTTTGCTACCAGTGTTCGTTACAACAAGGCTGTTGCGCAGTTTTAGAGGTACACAGCTTTTTGGAGATGAGGTTTTCAGTTTCGTACCAGTTACAAGGTACACTAAGCGGTAACTTGAGGGTTCAGCCCTGCTTCCGCCTTTCTGGTTCTGGTCTAATCAGTGCTGGAAGAACTGTGCACTACGTTTTGCTAGTTTTCTTGATGTTGCTCCCATTGCATCTGTACCAAAGGTGACAACTCCCGGAGAGCCGTGGTTGCGCAGAGAGTTCAGCTTCCGCAAAATCTTCGGTGGTAAAAGAGAAGTGAGTGAGTCCTGGAGGCGGGAAAACAAAAGTTGTAAGATGGCCTGATGGTAACACAAGCTGAGCTGTGGTAGCGTATTGCGTCCGCAACGTTTTCCCTGCTTTAGTGGCTGTTCTACTCGGACAATCAGTCGTCCGAAAAGGAGAAATACCCTGCCTTAATTTGCGACGTCCAATGACATATTAGTACAGCAGTTTGTGGTTAGCACTGAAAGTATTCTCCATGTTCTGCTGATATGCGACTTTGTTATCTCTAAGCCGTAAAGTGCAGTGGTTACGACGATCTACATATTTGTTTCAATTATCTGGCGTCGGTGATGGTCTGTACTCCCGCCAGAGTGCGTTGCGTACGGTCATCCAGTTTCTAGTTCTGCGGCTCACGAAAGAAACGGTAAAGGGCCCATTGAAAACCCTTGTCACTGAGGCCTCCGTAACCAGTTGGTTAAATTTGCTGACGAATCCAAGCCAAGCAACTGCCGGGTGGCCTTCAGCGAAGAATGAGAAGATTGTCATACAGACGAGCTGGGCTAAGCGGTCGTAGCAACTAATGGTGCGCACGAACTTGGGGTTCTGGTAGCGATATTCCGCATAGCAGACGAAGTCGAAACTAGTGAGTGCATGATCGCTGCGACACAAAGGGCATTCTACCATCAATACATTAATCATATGTTCCTCGTTGCTGAACACAATATCCAGCAAAGAAGGTCTGTTGCCTTTTCTGAAGCAAATAGGCATAATGACGGGATAGTAAAGTGGAACACTGGTTAGGAGCGTTTGCAGATCTGCTTTGAATGGCTCTCTGATTGTAGCAGGAGTTTCTAAACAGTGTACATTGAAATCACCTATGATAAGGATGTGCGTGTGCTTTCACTTTAGGCAGCAAGTTATAGCTGTCGCACGTTGGCAGTCCATTTCTCGTGTAGAATTTGGGGGGCGGTATATCAAAGCTAGAACGCAGGTGTCTGCCATGTAATTGCAGGTGCCAGAAAAAAGAATCAGCGAACTGTAAGTTTGAACAGTCAACAGCATCGCACATTAGACCGCTTTGGTAATACATAATTGCCTCTACTGTTTTCGTAAGTCTGTCGTTTCGTATGAGTGACATGCTCGGCAGCCAGGCTTCAGCGTCTAAAATCCCAATGTGTAAACATGTCTCGGTGACACTCATAATATCGCATGGTTTCGAAATTCGGTGCTCCTTTAGCTAGACCAGCTTATCGAAAAAGTTTGGAGCATTTGTATAAAGTCAGGATAGATTTTTTGGTCTCTAGGAGCCCACAGGGAGCCAAAGGAGTCAAGTGTGATGGAATGCCGATGGATGCGCGGTTGGCCGCCATCTGTTTTTGATGGAATGATGATGACACGTCGTTCGCAAAATGATTTGGCAAATTTAAGCCTCATTCCTCGTCAGAACCTGCTACAGAATCGCGTCACCGAGTGGTAACGTGATGCTTATGCATAATCGCCGGTAGGATAGTTTTTTCTGGTAGGCTCATATCTGATCATCGTAAGGATTCAGCAGCTCGTAACAGAAGCTCAGATGGAAGACTTCTAGGATGCCTCCGCCAACGTTCTAGCACTTACGTTGCTGTCTGCTCTGACTGAACGAAGAGTTTTAGGATTCTTTGTCCCCTTCCCCTAATTTTAAGCGATCGCTCAGTAACGCTGCCCAAAGAAAGTGTTTCCCGAATGAACCGCCACTGTTCTTAATCATGATTACCAACCTCATGACTATCGTGGGAAGCAACTTCTGGCACGCCACAAATAAAGATGGTGCTTAGATAATCCAGCTTGTTATGTCTATCTGTGATGTTAATTTTCCATTGGCGCGCACTTCAAGGGACCTCAGGATAGATGCGTACCTTACAAGACCCGTGTTGTAGCGCACTTGCAGAGAGTAAAACGTTTTCTACATCGATGAACGATTCCAGTGTTACCCTAATAATTATGGGTTCGTCATAGTGCGCAGTGTTATGATGACATGTAACTATCACCAGGTTTCTGGGTTTGGCTTTTTCGTTCATCAAAATGCACAGCGAGTTCCACTGATCTTGCTCGTCAGACAACTTAATCAGCAATGTGAAGGCAGTAGATTCGGGGGCATTGGTGCACACGACAGTCAGGAAGTTATTATTGGAGCCCTTTTTATACTGCAAGGTCGGGTAATCGTCGAGCCTGATTTTAGATCAAGCGGTGATGGTCCATTGTTTGTCGCTCTATTGACGTTACCGCTGTTTGCAACGAAAATACACTGGAGCTTGCATCCCGCGGGACTTTTGTAGCGATCTCGGCATATGTGACTGGAGTCTCAGAGGATTTGTACTCGACCAGGAACCCTTGATTTACAGATGCAGTAGACCCGGGTTTGGCTGTCGCATCCTTGTTAATGATACAAGTTGTCAAGACCGGCTGAATTTGATCGATCACGCGTTTCGAGTGGTGCCTGATGTTCAAGGTCCTGAGTACGCTTGTCCATCAGAGCTACGGTCTGTTTCGCCTGATGTTCTTCCAAATTTGAAGAAAATAACGGTAAACTGGACCTTGTCAATCGTGGTTCAAGCAAAGCAAATTTTACACTAATGCTTCTCTTCGAAGCCACTGTGTTATCATAGTGCATACTCTCTTCCAATGATATAGTCTTAGCGTTCGTTCATTGTTCAAATTCTTATGTTAACCGCTCGCACTTTTGGACTAGAATATACGTTTCACTAGTGGCATGGTTGAACACGCTGTACAAAACCAGATATCATCTTGGGGGCTGTTTTGAGCTCTCGTGTTGTTGGGGAAGATTTGTACATTTTGGATGGTACAAGCTTAAACAGTGTGTGCAAGGTAAACTGAATTGCATAATCGGTTACATGCAGCGGACCTACAGTTACCCTTTTGGATTCGCATCTACTTGCTTTCTGCGACTTGAAATAATGTTGCTACCTTACACAGTAGGCTAGTTGATGTTCATACTTTTCTGACTGGCCGGTTGAGTACCCTGCTCCGACGGGTGGATGTGGAGACTTCGTCTCTTGATCACACACTGCCCTGTGGAGAGAGAGAGAACGCGATAAAAACTACCTGCCCGGAGTTGAAACCGACCCACGCTGGTTACATTGCACATGCCGGTCCAAACGCCGCACTGTCAGGTGAATGCCGGTGTGCGTCTTGGTCTTGTTTACTGGCCGGAGCGCTGTTCGTCACAGCGCGGTTGTGACGAATGCAGTGTAAATCGATCGCCGTCAACAGATCAAACTGCTCAGCCAATGCGGACGGCTAGCTGAG
>CALYDF020008006.1:0-12032 GCA_944474145.2 Dicrocoelium dendriticum | reverse complement strand
TGTCGGGCACACGCCGCCCGCCATTCTGCATTTTCAATCTGGTGAGCTCGTTCCAGTGATTTTGTGATTCATTACCTGTGATCGTATTGTTTTCTCACCTATCACATTTTTTATCTGTTTTTGCAATGGATAATCTAGAGGATATGCCGTCTCCATGCGCGGTTAACGCCGTTCAGCCTGCCATGGTCAATTCGGTTGCGTTCGCCCCTCCCCGTTTTTGGGAGGATGATCCTTTATTATGTTTTTTGCATTTAGAATCCGTATTTTATATTCGTAAGATCTCTTCTGATTTCGTAATGTATAACCAGCTAATATCTTGCCTTCCTCAGAATATATCCTCGCAGGTGAGAGACATACTTTGCCCCCTCTAGTAATGAAATACGAGACACTTAAACAGGCTATTATTCAACCAATCACGCCTTCTGACAAGGTCCGTCTGCAGCAACTATTTAGTGATCCGCAGCTAGGATATAGAATGCCCTCAGCCTTGTTGTGCGAAATGCAACAACTCATCGGCAAGCCCAACATGGACGTAGGGATTCTCCGCGAGCTGTGGATGCAACGCCTTCCTGCAAGCACTCAGGCTATACTTGCAGTAGCAAGTGACTTGCCCATCACAGCAATTGCAGATGTAGCAGACCGCGTCATCGAACGGCACCAGCCAGAGGCTAAAACCAAAGCACCTAAGCAGCTTTGCGCTGGCGCAACCACAACGACAGGCGCGACTAGCCATCCGTCGGCAATAGACGCATTATCATTGCAGATAGCGTCGCTTCAGCGCCAGATCAAAGAACTCACCTTAAAACTTAAGCGCCGCAGCCGCTCTGGATCATCGCACCGTCGCACAAAACCTGATGCCTCAGGTTACTGCTTTTACCGCTCGCGTTTCGGTGCTAAAGCCCGTAAGTGCGTACAGCCATGTAGCTACTCCGCTATATATGATCCGCCACGCCGGCCTGTAATGGCCACGAAGGTCAGCAAAGCTCAAAGTCGTCTCATCTACCTTAGGGATTATGACTCCGATACCCAGTTCTTAGTTGATACAGGGGCGGAAGTCAGCGTCATTCCCCTGTGCCAGGCGAGCCTACCGCTTCTCTGTCGACAAGCCTCAGTGCCGCCAATGGCACACCAATAGCCACCTATGGTCATCGGTCACTTATCCTGGACCTAGGTCTTCGGCGCACATTCCGCTGGGTATTAACTGTCGTTGCAGTCCCCTTTGCCATCATTGGCATTGACTTTCTAAGGCATTTCGACCTCTTGGTCGATGCCAAATGCCAGATGATAGTCGACACTGCAACAAAACTCAGCGTACGTGGCAGCACCGCCGATGTGACATCTATATCCCCGGTCTATGCATTTCTCCAGACCTGGTCAGCCTACGCTAATCTCCTTGCTCAGTATCCCAAGCTCGTTCAGCCTATGAACGCAGCTTTGCCCGTGGCAGCTAAAGTCACGCACCACATACGGACGAATGGCCCATCTGTGTCATGCCGTCCACGCCGACTATCGCCTGAGAAACTAAAGGTAGCTAGGGCGGAGTTTGAGCACATGCTTGAACTTGGAATAATCCGCCCTTCCGACAGCCCTTGGTCCTCGCCCCTACAGATGGTCCCCATGAAATCTGGTGGCTGGCGTCCTTGCGGTGATTACCGCGCACTCAATCGGCTAACCGTCCCAGATAGGTATCCCATCCCACACATGCAGGATCTTACCGCATGCCTCACAGGTAAGACGATCTTCAGCAAGATCGATCTGGTTCGCGCCTATCACCAGATACCTGTGGAAGACAATGACATTCCTAAAGCAGCCGTCATTACTCCTTTCGATTTGTTTGAATTTTTAAGAATGCCATTTGGATTGTGCAACGCCGCACAAACCTTCCAACGCTTCATCCACGATTTCACTCGTGGCCTAGACTTCGCCTATTCCTGCATCGATGATATCTTAGTAGCCAGTTCATCGGATCAAGAGCACCTCGAGCATCTTCGAGCTCTCTTCCAGCGCTTGACCCAACCCGGTGTCACAGTCAACCCGACTAAGTGCGAAGTCGGCAAATCAACGGTAGAATTTCTAGGCCACCTCGTCTCATCGTCTGGTATCGAAGTACTTCCCGTCAAGCTCCAGGCAATCAAGGACTTCTCAGCTCCGACTTCCTTCAAGCACCTCCGTCGATTTATTTACAGCACCGGCGCAGCGTTTGTAGACACGCTGAATTCAATTTACTAACCGCATGCTTGCATGCTAAGTCTCAATATTTCTGGCAATGGGTTTTCGGTTCTGTCCTAATGCCTTTCTTTCTCATATAAATGTCTAGTGGGCCATGAGCTATGCCATTTGGGCCACTACGGAAGCGACGATGGGTCCTGCAGAGAAGCATGCCGAGCCGGCGCAGCGCTTGTAGGCACGCTGAATTCAATTTACTAACCGCATGCTTGCATGCTAAGTCTCAATATTTCAGGTGGTGGGTTTTCAATTTTGTCCCAATGCTTTTCTTTCTCATATAAATATCTCCCTGTACTCTATTCCATTAACTTACACACATCGCCTAAGCCAATTGTATTCGATTTCCATAACATTTTTGTGTTCGTGGCATTCCGTGAACTATACTTCCTGACCTCGTGCACTTAGCTAGGATTTGTTTGTAAGCAACTATTACATATGCTATTTAATTAAGGTTTATATCACCGTTTCCTTATGCATCAATCGAGTTTTTCTCTTTTCTTTCTCTCTCTCTCAAGTGTTTGGCTGTTGTTTGATATCCCCGGTGTGGATGCGCTTGATGTGCATGTTGACAAGGTACCTACCTGTCTATTACCCACTACCTCGTCCATACTGGCTCCAGGAGACGGTTGGTCGTTGCTGGAAGGGACAGGGTGCACGGTCCTTGTGGCCGTGTTAGGATCAAAGAGTGGTTCCATGCACTCAGGGTGGAGCGGACTACGGTCCAGCCACCGCCTTGTGTGCGCTTGATTCCCAAATACAGCGTGCTTGTGTTTGATTGTGAAGGAGTGTGGGCCGGCTCCGTTGATGGCACGTGCTTCCCATCCGCATACCTCCCGGTCTTATTCCTTCGGGTTTACACTGGATGTGGTGTGTGTGGTTGGAGCTGTGGGTGGTGCAGCGCAAGCCATCCATGGTCCCTCTGTAGGCACAGGCGTCCTGTGGCTTGCCACAGTGACAGGCAAATCCGAAACCGGATGTCGCCACCCATGCCCCTTGCCCCATGCTGAGGCTGATGTTGCATTTTTGATGCCTCTTCATCGCAGTTGGGGTAAACCGACTTACACTAAAACTAGGTCTTTTAAGCTGGCTAAATTTCATTCCACTTTATTTGGTTTGTTCTGCCTACCTGAATGCTCTTCAATTAACTTGCCACGCTGCTTACGTTAATTGCGCATATCTTCGGCAACTTTGTTGCGTTGTCTAGCATTTGTAACTAACTTGTGGACATTTTTCCTTATCGGGGATGCATTGCTAACCAACTTACTTTATGTGCTAATTTAGCGAAGAGTTATGCCACCGTATCTGTATGCATTATTGGATTTCTTTTATTTCATCTTGTCGGTCCGGGTGCTTGGCTGTTACTTGATATCTCCGGTATGGCTGCGCTTGATGTGCATGTTGACAGGGTGTCTACCTGTCGATTACTCACCATCTCGTCCATACTGGCTCCAGGAGACGGTTGGTCGTTGCTGGAAGGGACAGGGTGCACGGTCCTTGTGGCCGTGTTAGGATCAAAGAGTGGTTCCATGCACTCGGTGTGGAGTGGACTACGGTCCAGCCACCGCCTTGTGTGCGCTTGATTCCCAAATACAGCGTGCTTGTGTTTGCCTGTGAAGGAGTGTGGGCCGGCTCTGTTGATGAAACCTGGCTTCCATCCACATGCCTCCCGGTCTTATTCCTTCGGGTTTACAATGGATATGATGTGTGTGGTTGGAGCTGTGGGTGTTGCAGCGCAAGCCATCCATGGTCCCTCTGTAGGCACAGGCGTCCTGTGGCTGGACACAGTGACAGGTAAACCCGAAACCGGATGCCACCATCAATGCGCCTTGCTCCTGCTTCTATGCTTAGGGCATTAAGGGTTTCAGGTACGTTACCTTCCCTTTTATTATTTTTTATTGCATAGGTCATCGTGGTTGTATAGTAGCAAAGCCTCAGTTTAACTGGCTAATATACTGCTGTGGCGGTTGATGTGACGAAACAACATGCCGAAGGTTCCTACCGATGCAGCGACCCCATAGCAGCAGCAGGCCTAGACCACTATGGTACACTCTCAGCACGAAGGCTTGCTTACCTATGTTGTTAAATTAACCAACGGCCCTCACTCAGCGTCACAACCGACGAAGGAAGGCGTGGGACGGGCTGATTGTACCTCAGGCGGTCGGCCGTAATGCCGATATTTTCCTGTTGGAGCTATAACATCGCACACCAAAACTCACGGCAGGGTTCCATGGAAATTGGAACAGCCAACGTAAGCATGCTTACGCCGCGAAACGGCTCAGACGAAACTCACGAAATGTGAAACGAAAAGCTAAAGGATGAAGAACAACACTCTAAAAGTATTAAATTACGCAAGAAACAAATGATACAAGTATATAATCGAGAGAAGGAACGAACTCCGCAAGAGTTACAAACGAGGAAAAAGAGTTGAATTAGCATGTGCAAACCGGGGTCAGTAATTTGTAGGACCAATTAATAGTAGTCCGAGACGGTGCGCGAAATTAAGCGCGGATATCAGAAGGCAAATGAAGTCGGACACGGTGGACTTTATTCGATGGGCTACAAGGAGACGTGGATGGATAAAGTGAAACTAGCGTGAACAAGTGAGCGCGGGAACTTACAAGGCGGTCGAGTGTCGAGCCGGTTGTAAGGAAGATTAAAACAAGAAGGAATAATGTACAATCGGTCAATAATTAAATTGTACATGAATGATAGCAGTTATCCTTGGGCGCTGCAAGCCTTCTGCTCACTTCTCCGTGCCGCTCCTTGGGACACTTTATTCTTGACAACAATTGGGATACTTTCTTCCTGGCAACTACTACGGACGCTGCGACTCGTGAACTTTACAATAACTTCACGATCTGCCTCGATATCTTAGCCCCACTGGAGTGCTCAATCAAGCGACCTCAAACTCCTGATGACGCCCCCACGCGTAAAATTACCACTGAGCTTAAGAAAATACGCTCTCGCTACAAGAATACTAAGGATTTTCACCTCATAACTCGTATAAATCAAATACAAGTGGAATGGAGAAACTCGCAAAGTCATGCACATACTTTAGCTGAGCGCACTGCGCTGCGCAGTGCGAACAAGGCTAAGTCACTTGTACGACTTATGAAGCATCGCAGTGGCCGCAACGAATTGCCCATTAACTCACTCGTGCTTCCTGATAATAAGGTTATTAGTGACTAAGCAGAGTTGTGCGAGTTCACTAACGCACACTTCTGTGATGCCTTTACTGGCATTAAGGTGTTACTGCCAAATACGATTTCAAAGTTTACAGACGATCGCATTTACACCATTGATTTCAACCTGCACAATATCAGTCGAGCTCTACGCTCACCGAAGCTGACACACAACCCCCGACCCTGACGGAGTCCCATCCGCCTTACTATTACACAGAGGCCCGGGTATTCCAATCCTTCTTCTCAACGTTTTCACCCTCTCCATAACGAGTGGAAGCTACCCAACCATATAAATAAATAAATAAATAAATAGTATTTGGAAGCACTCCATAGTCTTTCCACCTCAAAAACGAGGCTGGCTAGCCGAACAGCCTCCTCGTGGTTCCAGCTGGGTGGTTCGGGTTTTACCCGTTCCAGCTAATAGTTCGGCGGCAGTGTTCCAGGACGTGGTGGGTTTTCGCCTGGCAAGCGTTCTCCCTATAAAAAGCCACAAATGTCTGCTTAACAACACTGTGACGTGGCGGTCGTAGCTCGCCACAAAATCAAGTCACTGCCCCGTGGATATCTGGATAATCTTTTCCAACCCACGGACAACAATCTTCCAATCGCACATTGCAGACGATAGCAAACATTCAAGAATGGAGCAGCACAGTTACAAGCGCAAATAACACAGCTACATAAACGCGCACACAATTACATACTTACATTCCCCCTACACAAACAAGCACTGTTATGGCAAACATATCGGAGTTTTGCAACTTCTTGCTCACGCATTGTTTTGTCAAAATGATCATGCCTGTAAAGGTGTGCTTCGCCCTGCCGAGAATAAACGCTTTATTTATTTATTTATAAGGCACACACCCTTTGCGTCCAGAGTTATGTAAAGGAGAATCAAGGAGGGAATGCTTTTTCTCCTACGGCAACACATTCTCATAAATAGGTTTTGACCCGGATTGTTGCGGCTAAATCTTGCCAAACATGCCAGTTTGAATTCTTGAATTACGTGACACACTCTATTGATCCGGGACAAGCGCTAGTCTTTATCTTCTTGGACATGAAAAAAGCGTTTGAGCGGGTTCCACACGATGGACTGCTGATTAAACTAGCTGCTTTCGGTATCACTAGCCATCTTCTTTCCTCGTTTTCTTCTTACCTCTCTAGCCGAACGCAATCAGTAAATCTAGGTGACCCGTCTTCTAAAAGAGCACCCGTAACTAGCGGAGTATTTCAAGGTAGTGTACTTGGCCCTCCGCTGTTTCCGTTATACATTAATGACGTCTTCCGCGTCTTTCGAAACGGCACTCCATACGTTGTTGTCGACGATATCAAAGTTGAATTTTCGTTCGAGCACCGCTGCATACAAAATGGCCTCTCGAGCATTCAGAACGATCTTCGTGCTCTTTAAACTTGATGTGATACTAAGAGACTTGAATTCCCACCAATGAAATGCAATGTTCTCTCCTATCGTTGCACTATACCACACAACCCTCTAACGCTGAACGGCGCACCCTTAGGTAACAGATGCAACGTGCGCGACCTCGATGTGCATTACTCTAGCTCGCTAACCTTTTCCGAACAAGCAAGCTAGAGCTCTGCCAAAGCCAGATCTATTGTCGGGTATATACTGAAGTCAGTAAGCCTGGCTGAGTCTCGGCTCACGCTCTACAAAGTATGCGCTCGACCGATTTATGAATACTGCTCGATACTTATTTCCAATTGACGGAAGAGTTATCGTTTGAGGATCGAGAAAGTCCAGCGGTATTTCCCTAAGCGCATTCTTGGTCCATCTACGCTCAACTATCAAGAATGCTGTAAACTGCTTGGCCTGGAGCCTCTCTGGCTGCGCAGGCTTTAAGCGAACCCCGTATTCCTCCACAAACTTTTCTAAACCTCTGACACATGCATAGGAGAATTTTTCAACCGCTGGGTGATGCACGTTACCCCATACGCAAAAATCCTCACTCATTCTCTCTACCTAAGACTCGTTACAACATTCGTTCAAACTTCTTCCTCTATAGATATGCGCACCAGGACCAGTCAGGGCATCAGAAAATGCAGTGCAATTCTCCTCGGTCATAAAACGAGTACTCAGCATCCCAAAAGTGGCGGAACTTCTAGGCAGCTGCGTTGCTGAAGAGAAGTTCTAGCAACAAGGACCCGCTCACATATAGGACATGTAATCACACAGCCACCGCATACTCAATTGGATGAATAACTCTCGAAGTCTGGCTCTTATCTAGCCACGTATTGCCAGTCTACTGCTTTCTGGCTGCTTCCAGACCTCAGCGACGTTAACGATATAGGCTCTACAGTCCCAGCGCTTTGGTCTCCTTATCTTTAGATCTTTGCTCGGCATGCTAACTGCCTTTTCCTGTAGGTACTTACGAGTCAAAGTGCTTCTTTTCTCATGGCACTCATTACCCTTATTCCCGCATTAAATTGGCGGCATAACATCATCATGATGATCTATCCGGTTTCTGTCTGTTTTCTGTCCTCTCAGGGACTTATGGGATCTAAATGATCTAGGCTCTGAAGACGTAATTCACTGTAACTCTTACTTCAAGAGCATCACCTATCATGATTCATCCTTCTTAGTATACCCCATCCCTACTTAACTATTTTGTTCTGCCGACGCTCTCTGTCACCATTCCAGCATTAATAATACGCCTTTCTTTCTATGAGCCGACATTCCAATCTCGTCTCAATGGTCTTCTGCGTCCCGACTACTGAGAACTTAACGCTGAATCATCGACACCTCCAAAGGTCTGCTCACAACACCTGGAGATCTTTGTAGCCTTTTCCACTTCTCCCCAATGATTTCCATTTCGCGCCCTATGTTTGCATTACGTTTACGATTGGTCAGCTAAATTCTTGGGCCTGGCTCTAATGTAGCCCCGACAATAGAGCGTTTTCCTTTTCGCACTCTGCTTGCATTACTTTTTCAATTGGACGGATGTCCCTTCGGACCTGGTTCTAGTCTACCCTCGGCTGACCAGCCCCTTGTTTCTGACTGCTCCCCTACATCCAAGACGTTATCATTCTAGGCTCTACATTCCAAACACTCTGTTCCCTTCATCCCGGGACCTTTCCATGATATGCTATCTGGCTTTCATATAGCGGCTGCCGTCCCGAAAGCTTCTTATCTTATGACGCTCATTACGTTTATTCTCACCTTAATATGGCGGCCTAACTTCATCTTGCTGGCTTATGCGGACTCGCCTGAACTGTCTACTACTTTCTGACCCACCTCGGACTTCTGAGATCTAAGTGACGTAGGCTCTGCCGAAGTAACGTCCTGTAACCCTTAACTGAAATGAATTGTTGACCAAGTTCCATCCTTACTACTATGCCCCCTTTCTTCCTGTACACGCCTATTGTGCCGATGCTCCTCTTTAGTAATTAGACCTAAATTCTACTGATTTCACCCTTTGAGGTGATATTCTAGTCTCGTCTCAGTGGTCTCTTTGCTTCCGACTATGTGACCCCAATGATCAGGCATGTGCAGACTTACCGGTCTGCTCACATCACCCCAAAAATATGGCTGGCTTTCCCACTTCTTGGCATGCTATCTGGCTTTCCATATAGTTGCTGCCGTCCCAAAAGCTTCTTATGACATTCATTGCAAGTATTGAAACCTTAAGTTGGCGGCCTAACTTCATCTTTCTGGCTTATCCGGACTCTTCTGTACGGTATACTACTTTCTGACCCACCTCGGACTGCTGATAGCTAAGTGACTTAGGCTCTGCCGACGTACCGCCTTGTAACCTTCACTTCAAAATCATTGTTGATCAGGATTCATCATTATTATTATATCTTCCTTTCATCCTTAACATTTCTCTTTATGTCGATGCTCTCTTTTGGTATTTAGCTTTAAATTATACGGCCTTCTTTCTATGCACTGACACCCTATTCTCGTCTTAATGGTCTCCTATCTTTGGACTGCGATGTTCCTTATGATCAGGTTTTAACAGACCCAACGGCCTGTTCACATCACTGCGAGGCTAACTGCAGTTGCGTATAGCCACGTTCGTCCTAAACTGCTTCTTTTATGATGACACTCATTACCTTACACTTAGCTATATTTGGCGGCCTAGCTTCATCTTGCTGACTTGCCTCGTTTTGTCTGAATGGTCTATTGTTATCAGACCTTTCTCGGAATTCTGACATATAACTGATCTAGTTACAGCTGACGCAACGCTGTTACTATCACCTTAATTACATCACTAGGCATTATTCATCCTTCTTTTTCTTAACAATATGAATCATCGCCTGAAGAAGGTCGGCGGCTTTTCCACTTCTCCTCAATAGAACCTGTGTTACCAACCCTTTCTTTCCTTCCTGTGCTTCCTGTTGCATTCCTTCCTCATTCCACGATAACTTACATGCGTCTGTCCTCTCCGACATCTTACCTTCCTACCAATTTAAAACTGAGGCAACGCGTCCCTGTCGGTCTTTCTGAGTGATATTCTTGCCCATAATCTGCACACCTCGTCCTCCTCTCTGGTTCCAACCGATTGAGCATATGCGCATTAGGACCCCTTAAACTCTCTTTTCTTTATCTTCATTCCTATTTCGGAACAATCTTTCATTCTCTACTGATCCGTGTTCGGCTTGCTTCCTGTCGTATTTCGCCACTTCTGATACACATGTATATGCGATAGTTAAATAACAATTGCATGTATAAGGGTACAATAGTTCAGTCATCGCCGTAATTGATCGACTGCATTCCAGACGCATCCGTTTCTTCTGTCTGTGGCTGTTTCTGTTCGTTTCCTTTCTTCCCGGGTTTGTCACAGGTACGGAGACACGCACCCAAGGAATTGTCCACCGTTTTAAAAACAATACAAGCCACACCGTGCCTATATCTGGATATGAGCGGAAGATTATCAACCCTTTTACAACTTACTAACCGGACAAATCATTGGTTATCATGCAAGGATACAATTTTTCCGGGGCTTGAAACTTTGGGTTCCGTTTGTCTACTGCTACCTGCCACATTACTCTTGCCTGGAGAACTATTTTTGACTTCGGGAGGCACCTTCTCCTAAATAAATAAATAAATAGTATATTCTCGAATTTGTCGAGACACACCTAACCAGGAATGATCAACATTTACACACAATTACGTTTCGCAGCAAACGCGTTGCCATGTAGGTAATCGGCAGTAAGCCGAAAATTGTACAGGCTTTGGAAATTGTAAAATTATTCATAAGGAATAAAGTCGTCAATACATGATAACACGATGGGTTTTATTATGCGTAGTGTAAACAGTCTAGGCATTATATGTGTAGTGAAAACGATACATGTAGGCTGGGATTATCTTACTCTTGAACGTGTCAGGAAAATATTGCTTTATGATTCATGTCGACTTTCCAGTATGTAGTTGTGGGCAGTGACCTTATTCAGTGGCAAGTCACATCCGGCACGTCGCAGTGTTGTTAAGCTGACATTTGTGGCTTTTTATAGGGAGAACGCTTGCCAGGCGATAGCCCACCACGTCCTGAAACACTCAGAAATCCGTTTGTACACTAATGTAAAACTGGCAGAGCAGCTTGCCAACTGATTTTACTGACGATTATTCGCAGTTTAATGACTTCCACTTTCCTCTGTTAGTTGATCAGGTATCTTTGGTTAAGGCGGCCATAATGGCTGAGGCCCATGGAGGGTGAAGCCTTCACGAAGAGTCGTCTATGTGAGTGTCCAGGTGAGCAAAATGTCAGTTTCTTGCGTCTGTATTTTTCAGGTTTATGTATACTTTTCCGGAGTGTAAAGGCCTCGTGTCCAACTATCGTTACTAGACAACGGTCGTTGTAGTGAGTGCAGTTTTATCCATTTGCTGTACAGGCATGTTCCTTGTAGATCCTTGTGGGTTATGTCCTGTCCCAGTCAAAAACTCTTTCTTGGTACAATCCCAGATCCATAAGAAGTTAAGGACCTCGGAGATAAGGGAATGTGAGAGACAAACAAGACCGCAAAGAACGGACGTGGACATAAACATTGTTTAAGTCCTATTGTCTAACATTTAGTGGAAACAAATGATGTACAATGTACAACAATGATTGTGCTGAAAGTGTCATTTGAATGTTCTACGAAAACTATGGCTGTATAGGTTGGTCGCCACCCTCTACATGTAGTACAGAGCGCTGAGCCATTGAGCAGAGAACGCAGTATCGGTTTGCTATCATGCAACTATTGAGTGGGATGACAGAATCAGAATTCAACGACCGGTTGGTAGCCAACTTACTTCGATAGAGAGCGCAGTATAAGTAAGTGAAGGTATAATCTCTTGCGATGAAAGAGACTCAAAGGTCAAATGGTGGTAAGTCAGCGGATGGATAGGATTCAAGCGCTGAATAAAAAGCTACCGGGGATCAAACCAGAAGGACGACACGAGGGTATTAAGAATATAGGGCTATGGCCGATTGAGATGGAAATGCCTGTGAAAGAGCTTACCTCCTACCTAGGTAAGTGTCGAAACCTTTGCTGCAAAAAGGACACAGAATACTAGGCGAGAAAGGATTGCCTGATAGAAGTGAAGTAGTAAAGATTAGTTAAAGGAAGGCGAACGCGCGGAACAAAAGTATACGTAGCGTTGCGCAGAGAAACGAGTTGTTCTAGACGACC
>CALYDF020008005.1:0-12022 GCA_944474145.2 Dicrocoelium dendriticum | reverse complement strand
TTTTATTTGCCAAGCAACACGTCACACTGTTGATGATATGCAGTATAGTATAATTCTACTGTTTCTTAAATTGTGGTTTACTTTTATGATGCAGTTTTCCCCCTCTCGGCTTTGCCATACCTGAAATCTGCCCGACTTTTACTGTATACTGAGAACATTACTCATGCACATATTCTGTTTTTGGAACTAACCATGGGCAGATCATTTTCATGCGTGTTGGTCGTACGAAAGTGACTATTTTTGGGCCTTTTGACTTGTGTTCATCTAGTTTGGTGGATAGATGTCTCATAAACACCGGGACTACCTGCTTGTTGGGCTTCTTCCCATATTTTGTCTAAACGTTGACCGCCCACCGCGATGAGTGGTGAAACTTGGTTGCCAATCATTAGTTCTGCACATTGGTCATTGGAAAGCGATCCATCCAGAGTAGCGCTTCTTTGAATGCCTTCCTGTTGGGATCTCTTACTTAAGTGCCCATCGCTGGTGTTTTCATGGGTATACTGGAACTTCCATCGCAAGTCTCACTATCTCGTTGGGGCGTTTTTGTTTCTTCAGGCAATGAACTATTGCGGAACTTACCCACACACTCAACCAACTAAGCTAGCGAACCGATAAGGTTAGCTTCCAAGGGGAAGAAAAGTAGTCCGTTCAAATTTTTCTAGGTGCCGATATATATGTAAATATTTGCAACAAGAAACCATGGGACCCAGAAACCATGGGACTCAAAGCAAGATACAGAAATAGTAAAATAAAACACAACACAAAACAGCAAAATCCATAGTTTCGTCAGAGGGCGAGATCCTATCCGGTTGCCCAAGCTGAAGTAGGGTGTTGACTTAGGGGACACCACCCCAAGCCTTTGGCTGATTAGCCTGCCCGCAAGGCAGCGGAACGAATTCAGGGAATCGCGCCCATTGGGAGCCGGTGACTGATTGCTCAGTTCATACGCCTTTCGTTTGTTCCTTTGTCAAACAGGGGCCCAATGCTCCCCAGAACTACAGCATAAACTTGCTGGAATACAATGCTTCGCCAGGATGAAGCAAGGGGCAGTGACTTTATTGAGTGGCGAGTCACGTCCGCCACGTCACAGTGTTGTTAAACGGACATGTGTGGCTTTTTGTAGGGAGAACGCTTGCCAGGCGAAAGCCCACCACATCCTGGAACACTGTCGCCGAATCATTTGTTGGAACGAGAAAATCCCGAACCACTACCCAGCTGGCACCAAGAGGAGGTTGTTCGGCAAGCCAGCCTCTAGGTGTCCTTACCGACGTGCCATGGGGATGCTCTACAGCATTGCTACGAGTGCGGAAAATGTGTGTGTGTGATTGGCAACACCCTCATTTACACAACTGTTTTACCACTTACACCTAAGCATAACTTTATTCTCAGCCTTACCGACAATTTTCAATTAGTGAACTAAAATAGCCTTGGCAGCAGGCCAATGCACCGCACCAACCCTTCGCTGCCATGCGACCACTGGCAGTCACGTATTGGCTGGATAGCACAATAATCTATGGGGCTATGCTGCTTGATGTTTTTCACACATTTGGAAACACTCATAAAAATTGGTCAGTGGTTAGAGGTCTGTCAAACTCAGTCTCCTGGCCCTCCAGATTGGGGGTTATAGTGAGGGTGGTTCCTCGTAGTCCACTACCGAACTCCGCTGCTTGGTGGTCAGATTTTTGAATCAAACGCTTTGGCAGAAAGCCCTAATCGTTCTCCTGTCTAGGCTTGGGCAACCTGGCAGTATTTTGCCCACGCAGTGCAATGAATTTGTCTTCAAACAATTATTCGATGCTCTGACCATCGCAGAGGAAATCAACGGTGCCCTATCTGCTGCATCAACCAGGGTTAATAGGGTTTTGAATGCTACTACTCTGACCTTCCTATCTTGCTATTCCCCTTCTTGTGATTTTCATAAGTGTCTTCCCGTTCTAATTTCACTTCCATCCCCTTTGTTTACAATCTCCTCCAATATTGGCCCTCCCGTACCTTGTTCTGATGGACACAGGTCTTCTAGGTTTCGCTCACACGCAATCGCCGAGCGTCGCTCCGGTTTAGTCTACAAGTCCATGTCCAATCAAATGGACACCGTCAATTCCACTGTTTCTATTTGGAGCCATCGATCCTCCCTAAGACAGACATGCCTCAGTGTGCTCACTTTGCTACAGCTTGGCCAACAAACATCAGTTGCCCGAACACTAGAGACCTTATCGATCGACATCTGCTGTTTATCAAAAACCCACTTGCAAGACTCGAGTTCTGTGCTTACACTGCGCTGGTCAACGTGCGACTCTGGCGACACATTCTCAGTACGCTTGTCCGGAGATGGCACAGCTTCAAATGCCGGTCAACCCAGTGTGAGCATTGCTCTGAATCTCCAACCTGAATCTGCGCCGATCCATCGGGTCATAGTCAACAACCGGATGTGCGCGGTCAAATTGGCTGGCCCCTTCAAAATATCGAAGCCACGTGTACACAAACGGTGCTTGTTTGTCACTGAGGCCTAGACGCTCACAAATTGTAGCGCTGACTCGAGGAAAGACGAAATGCATCACCAAGTGAACGCGCTTTTCCGTTACAGAAATAGTACGAATACTGTGCTGCTGGCTGGTGATTTTAATGCCTAAGTTGAAAAACTGAGCTTCGTCTGGTTGGCCAACACGGTGTAGGCTCCCGTAGTGATAACGGTGAGCGGTTGCTGCCTCTGTGTGAAGATGCTCGTCACCATCTCGCACGCACTAACTTCCCACACAGCACCCGCAAAAGAGAAAAAGGGCGCCCAGTCGCTTAAATCAGTCACGATCGCAAATCGATCACATCGCGACCAGTTACCGCTGGAGTGAGTGCGTTCATGACCTTCGCTCGATTTGTAGCACAGCGTGTACTCTGTCTACGCAATTGTTTGTACCGACCTACGGGTGCGTTTCGGCGGACGTCCACAAGGGTGCTGTGAGCGCATAGATACTTGCCAACTGGCGAATTTGGATGTTGTCAATGCGTATCGAAGTACGCTGACATCCGGGGTGAGTAAGCGCCCACTGAACACAGTCGAAGATCACTGATCGTATATCCGCTGGACGTTACTATCAGCGAGCAAATCTTCATGTGACAAATCAAATTGCCAATTCGGACATCGGGTCTACGCAGCCTCTGGTACTTATGGATGCTCGTCTACGTGTTCCGGCTGAAAGTGAATACAATGAGACTCGCAACAATCTCAGGACAAAATTGCGTGCTAGCTTGAAGAGCGACCATGGAGCCTACTGGTCTCGTCGTGCCTCAGGGATTCAGACAGCCGCTGCGTTTGACAACCATCGGAAGTTATGCCGTCTGATATGGGAATAGGCAGCAGGAGACCTGGTGTTAGCGATATCATACGTGACGAGAGTGGGCAGCTGATTCGCAGCCTGTCAAGAAGCTTGGGGCGTTGGGGCGAGCATTTAAAATAAACAGTTTAATCAATCTGAACTATTACCTTTTTCAGGTATTGTTGGTTCTTTTCCCTGAGCCGTCTCCTTGGATCCGTCTTCACGCGCAGATTCGAACATGAGATCAGACTGCAACAGTTGTATAGTGTTGCAGATGCAAACACACTTCCCCTAGCTCTGTTCAACTTCGGGAGAACTACGCTTTTGAATGAATTACACAATTTCCTTGTGAAGTTATGAGAGTGGGAGACTGTGCCAACATACTTTAGCCGCTCCGTAATATTCCAGATTTTTAAGTGGGGCTCACCTTCTGAATGCGGCAATCATAGAGGAATCAGTCTGCGCTTAATTACTACTAAATTACTTCTGTCGTCCTCCATAGACTGAATAGCACTCGTGAAAACCAGGTGCGCGAGGAACATGTTGGGCTTCGTCGAAATCAAGATTGCATTGACCAAATCTTAACATTGTGGCGATTGTTGTTTCAACGCCGTATTTATTCGCGACCCACTGTAGTCATGTTCCTAGACACCAAAGGCACCTACGATCCGGTGGCTCGATATGCCTTTTTGAACTGTCTGCCTTCCAAAATGTGTCCGATAAATATGTAGACGTTGTCAGGACGCTGTAAGCTCATAGTTCGGGCAGAGTGAGGGATTAAAGCAAACTGTCACCACCAGCGGTGTTAGACAAGGTTCCAGACTGTCACCTTTCCTCTTTAATTCCTCAGTTGACAAAGTCATGGAAACAGCTTTCGCTGGTCACGCGCGACAAGGCGTGCAGCTGCTGCCTAGAGAACGACCTATTGACTTGGAGTATGTTGACGAGATTGCCCTCATCTCTGACAATTCTCTATCATTATGCAGTAGTGCATTTAACTCGGTGGACGCTTGAAATAACGATTTACTTATCCGATGATTCCTCAGATGTTAATTTTTACTCCATCCATCCTACGGGACTTGTCAAGCACATGCCTTTTTTACCCGTGATAAATCATTGCTCATCATTGTTCAAGCAGCACTAGACAGATTAACACTGTCTCATGAATGATAGGTATTCTCCAAACCTGACTGCACCTACAAAGTCTCGAATCGTTGATATGTTCGGATTACAAGATAGGCGATGTCTTGTTCCGGCTACCCGTCGAAGAGTTATAGTACACAAGGAAAACTGCTTTCCATTTGCGTCCAGTAAGCTCAACATGCGTCAAATGCCTACTCTAGTCTTCCTGACATTGTTGATTAAGCCAACCTCTCTAAGTCTGCCTTGTCTAGATAGAAATTCTGACCGAACTTTTTCGCGTACAGTCAAGCGCACATCTCTTCTTTATTTAGTTTGACGGTAGTCGGAAGGGGAACAATGTTGAAAATCCGATTTGGGCAATGATAGATTCGATCATGATTATCTCAAATTGACCATCGAACTTCGTCACACAATCTCGAATTTCTATCGGTTCTTAGCCGAAAGAACAACACATCTCCTTTGGTACATAGAGGTCACGCGTTCGAGCCTGCATAAGGGACTATGCGACCCTCGCAGTATCCTTATCTCACGCGTGGCAGCGAGGCGTCGGTACTGCGTTCCGCCGTACTGTTGATGCATGCCTTCCCCGATAGTATGGGGTGCCCCGGACACACATTACTGAGCTGAGCAACTATTCCTTCTTGTGGTTAAGTCATGTCTTAAATAACGTTTTGCTTCTTGAGCTCGTGTCATTATGTGGTCTGTTTATCGAAAGCAGACGCCTGTGCCGTCAATAAGACCTAGACTTTCGATTTGCCGCGCTAAACTGAACTCATCCTACTAGCTGCGTTGTAAGTAGGCAGATGATACGTTATCTGCACCCTTAAAGGCATACCTTCCGGCATGGCCAGTTTAAACTTCCGCGCGATTTGAACAATGCCGTATCGTTTTTGGTGAAAGCCTCAGATGTCGTAAGCGCTAAGGCAGACATGGGTAACTGGCACACAGTGCTGTTAGATACAGCAATGTAATGTCATACAGACTTTCGTAAATATATGATTTACCGTCCAACCTTCTATGTGGACCACCTTTTGTTGGTCCCCGACGTTTTCTCGTATGATTATTGTCCCTATGCATGAACCTGTCCATGGCGGCCACTTTTTGTCGGTCGTTTGAATGATCGCCTTAGATAGGTTTGACTGTATCCGTGTAGTTATTATTGCAAATTAATGGACCACGTTTAGAAGTATTTCATAAGTGGACATTGCACTGCTCCTCAAGCAGTCACGATCAAAGAATTGAAGGCGCTTCAGATTCTCGGACCGAAGGGGCCAAGTCTTGCTCCGATAGGATATGACTGCCCTCACTGTGGCCTTGAACCATCCTTGGAAACCCTCACAAAAGTCACACATGTTACAGGTTTAGCAAGACCGTTTTAACGTCCGCATGATGCGGGATAACTCCAGCAGTAAGGCACTCATTTCTACTACTGAGCTGCCGACATAGGTGAATTGGTCAACTATCTCACATTCCTCGTCGTCGTGAGTCAAGGGTACAATAATTGCCGGCTAGTTTTGAAACAACACTTTGCAATTTGAAAGTGCGAATTGCATTTCAAACTATAGTATTACTCCACGGAGTCCATTCATGATTGGTTGAGCCACCTCTTGGCTGTCAGAAAGCAAAAGGACATGGCGTACTTAATCCGGATCAAGCAATTTTCCGTGAGATTCCGCAAGGGAACACTCCTTGATTGATTCCACGATAATGTGGAACAAATATATGGAGATTGTGCAGCCCTGGTGAACGCCACTTGTTGTTAGGAAGATTTCTGCTTATTCATCGTACACCCTCACGTGACCTGCGGAGTTTGAACGCATTGATGGGAACCCGCTTACCCAATACGCCAACTAAGATTGAACGGCCGATTGGGTCGGACTCATTTTGGAAGTTGAGGAGAACATTGATCATCGCTCTTTGGTACCTTTGGCGCTGTTCTGAAATAAGCTACAGAGTGAGGATGTCGTCCACATAGCTATCTCCCAGACGGAAACCAGTGTGTTCTTTCGTAATCCGGGATTTCCGTCCGTCAGTGGAAAGTGACGAGAAGTGACTTTTTCACCACCACCTTTGGTCTGAAACTTGTACAGTTGTTTTAAGTGGTACGACTGCCCCTGTTGTCGATTGCCACTATGGTCGGTTCAGTCTAATCAGCTGAGATTGTCTCAAATGCCTTTCCGAACTCGCGAGCCATTGCTTTTTAAAGAAACTAGCGACTGTGAATTCCGAATTCACCGTAACTGATGCTGTACGATCCTGATTGGTTTGGGTAACTATACTACTACCTATTTACAAGTAGCACATTTTTCTTCATATCGTTATCACTATAATTGGACAGATCACTACTATGGCTCACATTCAGAATCCGAATTGACTGTACTGCCTATGTTACATTTTCTTCTGTTTTTATTATATGACCTTTCATTAGGTAGTGACAACGATGTGCAAAGCTCAGACAGCCGAACACTTTGTTTTGATGCACCACATTACCTCCTCGAATGAGCGCGGACTACCCGAACTGACCACGCGGAAGTATATCTGTAGCTAATTACGAGCCCGTTTACCTATTCGTTAAAAGTTTTTATTTTCTTCATTATGAGTTATGCAGAACCACGGTTGCTTCAGTACAATTTATTTGGCCCACCACCCTTCATTCTTACATCCTAGACCATTTGTTTAGATAGATGTCGTCAGCTCGCGTTTAAACAGCGATTCTGCAGTAACACACGTTGATTACTTCTGACTCGCTCTCAGGTTGATGAATCTGGAATGCGTTCGTCGTCACCGCATTCGCAGGATGTAGACTCTAGTACATCTATGTCCACCGCTGATCAGCTGTCTGCGGCATTGCTTAGAATTACAGAACTAGAAAGTCGATTGGAAGCTTTTCTAAGGATGCAATAAAGGTATTCTCAGGAGCCGTTAAACTAGATGGTCAATGCAAAATTGTCCTACGAGAGGCAGCAGAATGTTCGACGCCTGCTGGTTTTAGTGAAGACTGCATTGCAATGGACGGTGTGCTATGCGCTGTGGTGTTCGAAGATACTTGCTTGACAAAGATTACGGCTTTCCCTGGATCGAGTCCCACCTGAAACGTTTCCTGAAAACGCCTCGGATGCACTGGAAGATCTCGCTGGCTTGGCGAAGAGGAAGATTGGCCGCTTTAACGGTGATCCGATGCAGTACTGGTTAGTTATGCACAGCTTTCAGGCCAATGTCATGGGTGTTACCCATAATCCTGGGATCAGACTTTCCTATCTGATTAATTATTGTGAAAGCTAGGCTCGGGAGGCGATCGAGAGTTGCGTCATATTGGAACCAGATGAAGGTTTTCGTGATATCATGGAGACACTAAAATCTAGATTCGGCAGCCCTCAGCTTAAAGCCAAGGTTTACATTGACAACTTAGTCGAGGGACCATCACTCAAGGCGAATAGTTCTGAAGCGTTGCATAGATTGGCTGGACAGATGAAAACTTGCTTGACTACGCTACAACAGTTGAACCACGAGGCCGACCTGAATGTGACTGTGACGGTGGCTTCGATAATCCGGCGGTCGCAGTATGCTTTTCAGCTCGACTAGTCCAAGAAAGCCACAAGCCTCTTGCGCACATACGGAGAACCAGCCTTCAGAGACCTGTACCAATTTGTCTGTGATGCCACAGAAACCGCGGTAACGCAAGCCATGTACTTGAATGAAAGCGCTAGAAGACCTGACAGGTCCTGTACGGCGAAAAGACTCCAAAATCGCGGTAATCATATCACCGATTTGTAACTGGAGGAATAGAATCGCAGACCCAGAAACTCGCATCATCGTGTGTAAGATGCACAGGACATCGTTATCTCGATCAATGTCCTCGATTCCAAACTATGGACAGTACTGAACACTTGCTCGCCGTTTTGGGAAAAATTTATGCGAATTGTTCCTCAAATCCAACCACACTTTTTGTAAATGGCCGATCCCGATAGACACACGGACTCAACGGTTGCCAGTTGAAACACCACCTTTTGTTACACGAAGCTAAGTTGAACCAACTGACCTCACAAAGGGCAGTGGTCCACGGAACAAGTGCGTCTCGGGGCCGAGTGGCTCTAGGAATTATTTCAGCTGTATTGCGTGGGATGAACAAGCTATTGGTGACCAATGCTTTACTTGACCCTGGATCCGATTCATTGCCTCTTTGACGAACAGCTACTATGGGAATTTAATTTGCCAACTTGGCCGTCAGTTGTGCAGTTATCAATGGCCACCGGTGACTAATGGGTGTGCTTGCAGATGATACAACGCGCTGCAACCCTTGGATGGGGTAAATCTCTGTACGTAAATCGGGCGTGATTCCTCAAAAGGATGCCCATTGTACGAAGGATAATACCGGCACCGGAACAATTACATAATTGGGAGCATTTAATGGACCGGCAGTTCTTCGACATTTGTGATCGAGATGTCGGAGTTTTAATTGTTATGGATGTCCCAGAAGCCCATTTGGCACTTGAGAGTCAATGTGGAAAGTCCTCGGACCCCCTACACAACTATACACTGTCATGGCAAACATATCGGATTTTTGCACAATCTTGATCACGTATTGTTATGTCAAGATCATCATGCCTGTAAAGGCGCGCCTCGCCTTGTCGAGAATAAAAGCTTTATTTATTTATCGTTTGTTGTTCGCGATCCGCTCTCCACTCTTATTGTGGCACTTGCCTTGCGCCGTCCGATCTAGTCCATAATATCTGCGGCCTTTTCGGTCCCCTCTCGTCCTAGGGACTTTTCAGCCTGCTGCGCCACTATACACGCTCCTGGCCGAAATTGCTTTTCCCGTCGTATAGTATGCCTCAGCAAAGATGCGTTTACCCAGCGTTTCACCGACTCGCCGTCAATTTTGTACTTCACTCATTTTGATCAATTGCCGTGTACGGAACTTTTCAACGTTCCTTGAATTTGTTCCCACCGGGTCCTCTATGTTCTGATCGATCGTTGTTGGCTATCTTGACTTGTTCCCCTTTACTTAATAGGTACTGATTTTGCGCCACGTACCTAGCATTATAGCTCCGGTTATGCCGGATATGTGGAGATGTGGTTTCTCTTCTGGCAGTTGCTTACAATACCTCGTGATACACTGTTGGATGATCTCAGTCAGGATCATTGGCTATGCATGTGTCAAGTGCAACCCTTGGTTCTCTACTAAACTGTAATTTGTATGGAGAAAACTCAGTGCTCGACCTTGCGCTGGTTCGATACCCAAGTAGAACTTCCGGCAATGCTTACGCCTACGCCAACTTGGTACAATGTATTCACGCCTTCATGATTCGACTAAACCGCTCTGTCATTCTATTGGTTTGCGGGTGGTACGGTGATGTATGTCGTCTCTGGACCCCCCAATTGTTCAACACCGCCCGGAACGCCTTCCATTCACAGCAAGTTCATTGGTCCTAAATAGCGCATTTTGGTACTCCATACCTTGCTCCATGTTGAATTCGAATACCTGTGCTACGGTTTCGCCTGTTTGATCTTTGATCGGCCTGGCTTCTACCCACCTAGTGAAAGGGGTCAATCATCACTAGGATGCAAATGTTTTCTGAGTGACACAACGGCCCGTAGCCCAGAGGTAACGCGCTTGTCTGATAACCTTGGGGTACGGGTTTGAATCCGCGCAGCGGGCGTCCTCGCGGTATAAAGCCAGCGTGCGACTGGTGGTGGTCGCACGGCAGCGAAGGGCTGTTACGGTGTACAGAGATCCAAAGACATCCAATGCCCAACACTGCAATGGCTCGTCTGCTTCCATAGATCGCATTTGTGGTCTCGCTGTATCCTTCTCGCAACTTGTTTGGCAGCTTAGGAAATTCAGATTGTGTACAGCCACGTCCTACCGCATTGATGGCCAAAACACTTTTCTTTGTAGCAGTATACAAACTCTCTCGAACCTTATATGATAGTCATCACTGGTCAGTAGAATCACTCGTTCTCATTGATTTCGTGGAATAAATAGTGGTTTCTTCCCGCTGCTTGCCACCATTAATTTACTGTTAACAACGTGAAACCGATCCTTGTTTCGTGGGAGTTCCTCCAGTTTTGTTAGTGTTGTTTGAGCCTTGGTTCCCGACTGTAAAGAAGTACACAATTACATATTCATTCGTCCTCTGCATTTTCAACAGGTTCCACCGTAACAGTACACACCGGTATAGCACTGTCTGACATGAGGTCGTCCAAAGCCGGGCGCGACAGCGTGTCACGTAGTACGTTCTTCGTTCCGTCTGGGTGCTCGATGGTAAAGGTAAATTCTCGAAGCCGGTAGGCTCATCATGCAAGACGCCGTTTCGGATTTTTCGTCGTCATCAATCATTATAGAGGTTTACGGTCATTGATAGCATGTAATGTATTCGCTAAGATGCACTTTCTCCACTTCTCCAAAGCCCACACGGGCTCTGCACCAGTTAACACTCTACTGGCATATCCTATCACTCCAGCTGGTTGGGACAGAAACACCGATTTCAACGTTACTTGCTTCGACTGTCACCATGAACATCTCACTCCGATTGGGTAGCGTAAACATGCTGAATCCGTTGCTACACAAGACTTTAATTGGTCGAAGATCTGCTCCGTCTCGGTTATCCAAACGTACGGTTCGTCCTCGTAGAGCAGCCTAAGTAACGGGGTGGTTACCGCTGCAAATGGAGGTACGAATTTCGAATACTATGCCACAACTCTCAGGAATGAACCAAGCGGCTACTTTAAAATACAGTAAACAACCAAAGTATACCCACATACTTATCATGGGCAGTTATAATTGAAGGAACGCCTGATAAGATTGTCACTGGCACGGTTGGAGCACGCCTACGGTAACGGCTTGGAACTCTGACCAATCGAACGGATTTGATCTGATGGCGTTAGCTTAGCCCGGGGTACGCGCTAGTAAGACGGAAATCGAGCGATCCTAACCGCACGTATTCGAGTAGACGCTGAGCCCTCGGAAAGAACGCACACGAGAGAGGGTTACGGTAGACGCGCACTAGTGACTTAGACTCGAACGCTGCCTGGCTAACGATGCACACAAAATCACATTACCGATCGACTCCCAACTAAGGCGAAGAGGAAGCAAGACAGGTGGTCCTCTGAAGGCTCTTTTACGACCAACAAAGGGCAAATCACAGTCAATGCTATGGGTCATTAAGTTGGGGAAAAGAGATACCACGACGGGGTAGTAGTTTGTAAAAGGGCATCATCAACAGGTGCGCAGTTGGGCCGCGTCTCAGAGTGGCTGGACATTGCTACGTTGTGGGGAGGAATTGGACCCCGCTTTCCACAGCCATCATGTCGGAGTTTCTGGTACGTTTATGCGGGGATATTTGACGGGCCGGAAACATGGATGATTTAAAGGTACATAATTTAGAAACTCCTGCCACGATCGGAGAGCAATTCAAAGCCAATCAATAAAAGCTCGTAACTTCTGCTTCCCTTTACAATCACATCATTTTACCTACTCGGTTCATCACAGGTAACTGGTCATCTGTGCTGGATCTTGTGCTTACCAACAAGGAGCATATTATTGGTGTGTTGGTTTTAGACTGCCC
>CALYDF020008004.1:0-12025 GCA_944474145.2 Dicrocoelium dendriticum | reverse complement strand
TCGACTTGCGTTGTTTGCTCACCGGGGATGTGGGTGGAAGAAGAGAAGAGGTGGCCAAGCGATGACTTGGTCCAGAGGAATGAAGGCCCTCACTTCGGAGCTGGCCTCGGTTGGAGCTTCACGGCTCCCTGGTTGGGGTCCAAAAGACAGTGAACACGTTTGGCTGGATACACTTGCTGATATGGCAAGGAGCCGATCTCAATGGCGTTCCTGCTGTGAGTTTCTTCGTCCCTCCCCATCCCTTTAGCCTCCCCCTCCATCTACGATCTTATTTCGTAGGGTAAAACGTAATTAAATTTTTGGTTTTGCCTACTAGCCGGCTAGTAGCTTACCGGAACGATGCCTATCCGTTGCTGGTAGCTCAGCTGGCATTCAACTGTCGTATTTATTTTTCCTTTATGTATTGTATGTATGTATGTATTTCCTTTATGTATTGCGGTACAATAGCGGAGGTGTTTTACCATCTCTAGCTGACATGTATGATGATGATGATGATGACTACTTCTTTGGCAACGTTAGTCAGCATAACTGAATCTACTGTTTCGATACACCGCTGGTGGTTGTTTAACAAAGCCCTACAAGTGCGCTAACGCGATATCTTTAACCGTAATCCAACCGCAGCTGGCTTTTGTGTTTATAAGCTTGCAATTTTCAATCACAACGTAACCGGGCACCATTTGTGCACTGCCAGTCTGGGTGGCATGAGTAGCGTTGTGCGACAGTATGACTGGGTTTTCTGCCGGTCAGTCCAAAGTTTGTCCACTTACTGTCTTTCATTCACCGTCTGAACCCCGTATTCCACAGCAGTCAGCGCTTTTGCACGATCCAACAGGTGGATTGTTCTCACATGCTTCGAATTTTGTATGTTGACGGCATACACACCTGTATATTTTCACTTTTATGTTCACTAACTGTTTTCCCATTAAACACCTTTTCGTTTTTTGCCTTAGTATTCTCCTAATGAGCAAGTTGTCCTATGGATGAACACCATTGGGCCTTATCGCAATCGACAAGAGACCTACCCCTATTTCTCCCTGCCGTTTTGCCGCGGGCCTAAGCAATCAGTGGAACACTTTCATGAGACACTTGGTGAGGCCATCTCCGGCATCGAAAGAGAATACAGTGGAATCGATATTCGTTACAGAGGTATGTCGAATGGCTCACATTCTACTTGTTTCAGTCAGATTTATCAAGCTTTTTGCTTGCTTTCTACGTTTTTCACTTCCATCTGATTTGCATGTACTATCTGTTCTTCACCACTTTGGCCCGTAACGAGCTTGTCTTGTAATTTGACGGTGTGGATACGAGCTAGTGTAGGGTCAGGGCCACCTTCACAATATCCGTAGCCCACGTGCGACCGGTAGTGGTTGCGTGGTAGCGAGGCGTCGGCACTGCGTACCGGCATACTGCTGATGCCTTTTCATTTTTTTCTTTGTGTTAAACAAGTTGTGTTCACAAACATTGTGCTAGGGATTTTCCTCCATCTTCAGAATGGGCAGTCCGAACTCATATTCTGTCCATGAAGCTCCGTCGATGCTTCCTTTACTCTTCCCTCTCTACTCTCTCTTAATCACTTATCAAGAAGTTACAACTGACCCTGTAATTCATGCTCGTAGCTAAGCCGTGTATACTAGTGCATTGTGTCCATTGTGGAATCTTCAAATCGGTCGCTTTCACTGAAACACCGTTTGTGCACTATCTGCTGCGGATACATCAATCTTGCTATTAGGAACCTATTATTTCGTTGATAGTTCGCAAAAGAAGTCCTGTGCTACCGCGCATATTCTGCTCTTCGTCCTTTTCAGTCGTGCTGAGAGCTTCCCAGTTACCCGGCCCGAAGAAATGTTGACTTAAGGGTCAGAGGAATGAAGGCCCTTAGTTGGCCTCGATTGGAGCTTCTTAGCTCCCTGCTTGGGGCCCGGAAGACGATGAACATGTTTAGCTGGGTACATTTGCTGACATGGCTAAGATCCGACCTTAGTAGCGTTTGTGTTGTGAGTTCCTTTCTCCCTCCTCATCCCGCTTTGCCTCTCCTCCAACCACCATTTCATTTCCTAGCTGTACAGTAGTCTGCTGGTAGCTCAGCTGACGTGCGTCTGTTGCATGTTTCATTTTTTCTTAAGTATTGGGGCACAATGTCTGAAGTGTTTTCAATCTAGAGGTTGCAAACACCTTAGCTAACGTGTAAAATGAATGACTTAAGGTACTCCACCCGGAGCCTTCGTTCTTAAAGACCTGACCCGCAAGGCAGCAGAGCGATCAACGCGTGTCGCTTGAACGTCCAACCAGCTGCTGAATACGAAGACCGTTGACAGCCAGGTTGTTCTTTCGGCTTTTTAGTATTCGGTAGCATTCTACACAGAAGTCGGTGGCCAGGAAGATTGTTCATCCACTCTCCTTTACGTACTTACCTCCGATTACAGATGTGAGTGGTCTGTTGCCTGTCACATTGGCTTGATACAGCGCCGTGCGAATTCTTGTGGTATTTGATCGGGAACCAGGCGACCATCACTTGTCGTACTTTCCACTTTGGCGTTTGTTTCCTGCCTTAATAATATATCACCCCACTACAGAACCGGTTACTGCTATATCGAACGAACGGAGCAGTTTCGGAGCGGGTGGAGAGAAAGCCATTCGATTGCGGCCCACGCGACCCGATCACATCCGCATGGGTTGGATGGATAACGCCCGATTAATCCGGCCCAGCGTGAACAATGGTGGACCATTTGGTTCCAGGATTAGTTCGGCCAGCAAAGTGACCAACACGCACCCGTTAACAAGCCCAAGTCAGAGGCATTGAGTGTGATGACAGCTGGGTGAACGGGACGGACGTGCGCTCGCGGGAACAGGATCAACCAAGTTCTATTCCTACGACTTGGCGACACATGGACATTGCAGGAGTGGTCGGTCTAACATGAACGAAGCTCAAACTGACTCCAGATTACATATGTGCGGATTGGACGCCGCAACAACCAGAACGGGCCAATGAATACAATCAAACGGCGGGGAACAGCTACAATGAATTATGAGGTCAAAATCAACTGCGTCGGGTTGGCGATTTAAATTTATTTACTGTATAACTCACTCACACTACCCAGACTTCATTTTAGCTTTCAATAGAAAATGTACCTTGTGACCAATGTTTTTCTGGATATCTTAACAAATTCTGGTTTATGGACAGTTTCATCACCAGCTGCACAATCGCCGTGGTGGGTTACTTGTGTATGTGTGTACCTCGTGGCGTGGTGTAGCTTAGTAATGCATGGTAGACTGTCCAGCGTTTCCATAGACTTCGTTTTACCCTATGGGTTGGAGCTGTCGCCACTGGTTACATGAGGACAGTGGTCGTTATTCACCATTGATCTTATCCAATGAGAATGCCGACTTGCACTTCTAGTGTCCGGCATCACTGCATCAGATGAATTTGAATAACCACTAACCCCGAGTTCCATCCCAACTCAGGCTCTCCATCTGAAGAGTCCGAACGAGGAGGAAACCGGTTATGGGGCATCAATGTTGGGAAGAACAACGCCGAGCCACCTCCAATTAGGATACGGTCCTTGTGATCGTAATGACCGAGGTCTACTTCAAAGTGAACCGAGGTTTGAATGGAGATTGCGTGTCACAATCCAACCACACAGCGGGTACTTCAAATCCAACTGAATTACGTTTGATTATCATTGCCATCAGTCTCTGTTGGCGCGCGTTACCTGCTGTTAACGCACCTTGTTAATTAACACTCAGTATTAAGAAAGGTAGGTTGTATCGACGCTTCTCAGCCAAGTGACCACCAGCAACCACGCGGGCTAAGGATAATGTTGGTCCACCCGTATCCGGCGACTTACCGCCTGGACGCATGAACCACTGAACAACCGGTCTATCTCACAGTGGCCTACTAGTAACTTGTAAACAGGGCGCTGGGACATCAATCGGGAAGTATGGTTAGTCCAGTGCCTTACCGCTCCTCTGCATAGCTTATGATCAGTTGAAAACTTTTCGCTGCGTTACCTTCACTAAAGGAATGACGACTTTGCCTTCCGTCTTTTGTGTCTAGATGGTAATCCTTTCGTTTGATGTGTACAAGTTGCTTCTTTGTACTCTTTTTCCATCTTCCTCATATATACGACAGTGGAGCACCAGCGCTGCATTATGATCTGCAACTGTTGACGTTGTCGCTGAGGACGACTCATTTGCTTCACCGTTTTTGTTTCAATTAATATAGTGTTTTGAACCATAACCAGAGTACACTATCACAATTGATCGGTTGAATACTAGGCTAAACACCTTTCCAGCGTATCATATGTTACTTCCTTGATCTTGTTCTTTGGTATTTTTGACTAGGCAACACCTAGTCTTAGGATACTACCATTCCCATCGCATTCACTGGCAACTCGCACCTGTTCATGTCCCCTATATACAATGAATCAAAGGGGCGCAGTTTCTGAGTGAAGAATTCTTTTCGGTAATTCTCATCAGACTCAAAATTCACATGAAGACGATTAAGTGCGAAAGGTGCCTGATAGGGATGCGTATTGATCAGAATGTTTAATTCCAACGGAAACGGATCAACAACTCACGCGGTCAGTGAAGGTGGCAGATTATGTACAGGGACAATTGGTTTTCACAAACAAAGATTAATTAGGGCACAAATCAAAGGAATGTGCAGCCGAAGTTGTAGACCATGGTAGAAGCAAAGGACGTATAAACTGTCTGTGTACGCGCAACTCCGGCTTGAAGTAGCGGGTATATCTTCTGCAATAGATGGGAGATGCTTCTGGAATCCGCGCGAGAAACGCTCGGGAATAGTGTAAATGACTCTGAAGTCGTTTCCCGTTCCAGCATGTCGCACCTCTTAGAGTGCGTTTACGCAGGACACTTCAAGTGGATACATTTATGCCACCAGGACGAGTGCATCAACAACGCACTCGTTCTCGGCAAGGTACCAAACGAAGGACCAACTACGAAACCATTGGTTTGACAAACGATATGGACGTTATCATATTGCGAAATTGCGAGTGGCAGTTCTGTGTGTGGGCGTTTACCAACTAGTACTTCTGCCTAGTAGGCGAAATTGACAAACATTAAGATCGTGTCTTATGCTGGAAGTGGCTTACGTCGGCAAGTATCTTTGCCGCCATATTTTTCTTAAGTTGGTAATAAAGTTGTTGCGCTTTTTAATCTTGGCCCAAAGTAACATTTTCCCTGAACATAAAGACCGTTTGAATTGACACATTTATGCCAATGTGATAGAAGTTTATTTATTCAGGATGAATAAAATTCCACAATTCTGGTGGCGATAAAACCGTAGAAGGCTGTTTCAACATCTCCTTGAGTCTTAAAACTTTTCCGTCGTAAGAAGTTATCCAGATGCTTGAAAAAGTATTGATCTGTAAGCTAAAGGTCAGAGGAGTATGGTGGATAAAGCAAAGTTTTGTAGCTAAGCTCCTGCGGCTTCCGCAGAGTTCTTTCTGCGAATTGCGACCGAGCGTTATCATGGAGAAGAATTTTCCCCCATCTGTTGCCAGTGACAGGCACCTGTGTTGAAGTTATCAGTGCATTTCGACAATTTGTTGACAATATTTCTCCATTGTAATGGTTTCGCTTGGATTCAGAAAGCTGTGATGGATCAGATCACCTACAGCCCGACCAAACAGTCACCATAACCATTTTCTGTACAATTTCGGCTTTAAAAAGTGTAGTAGAGCTTGGTCGTGGTCTAACCATATATTATTGTTATTGTTATTAGTATTATTTAACACTTGCCCAATAAACATTTGGCAGAGTGCCACAACACGAGTAACAATAACAAAAACGCGAGAGTGAGTAGGAGGAATGGAAACAAAGTTCCATGTGTTATGTGGGCATTGAGCTTCCTGGTTGCCCAGGCTGAGGAAGAGGGTGGACTTAAGGGACCCCACCCTGAGCCTTTGGTCTAAAGACCTGACCCGCAAGGTAGCGGGGTGATTCACGAAGACCGTTGACAGCCAACTGGCTCATTCGCCTTTGTGTTCGGAAGCAGTCCACAGAGAAGCCGGTGGCCAGCACAGTTGTTCATCTGCCCTCCGTTAGATACTCCCCCCCAAGTTACAGGAGTGAGTAGTCAGTGACCATATAGCCGGTCACATTGGCTTTGACACAGCGCCGTACGAGCACTTGTGGTATTTAATGGAGAACCAGGTGATCAGCCCAGAACTCCCCACGCTCTGAGACGCTGCCGCTGATTGTCCGCGACTGCTTATTCATCTCGCCTGCAAAGCAAACGAGACTTATTCGCAGTTACCTCCACAAAGAAGGCATTCCCCGATCCATAACCTTGGGACGCGCCCGATAGCGTACAAATCCGCCACGGGTGGTCCAACCATTCAGAGGTTCGTCGCCAATTTTCGTAAAAGTTCTACTTTTCATAGCAACGCAATCCTTTCGAGAAATTGGTCGTTTTTATTACGCAGAAAAAGGGCAGACGACACCTCAAAACAATGATTTCTTTGATTTTCATTCAATTCGTGCGGCACTCAATTATTCAACTTTTTCGACATTTTAATCGCCTGTAAATGTTTTAGAACTGTCACATGCAATACTGCTAACTCAGTAGCAAGATCTCGAATAGTTTTATGCGGTTTTGCTTTAACTAAGACTCTGAATTAATTGTTGTACACTTCCAATGGCCGTCCAAAACGTTCTTCATCTTCAAACCTCTCGTAACCTTTCCGAAATTTTTGAAACCACCGTTGTGCGCTACAGTTAATAGTGACTCAGCATCAAGTGCACTGTTGATATCATGGGCTGTTTCGCCTGCATTTCGACCAAGTTTAAATTGATACAAGAAACTTGTGCGAATTTGTCTTCTGTCCATGTTGCTTTATATGTCCTGTACAGATGTAAAAATGTGTTTCTGAGCTAAACTGTCACCATAGTTATGTAGAGCGCAAAACAACTTTTCAAATGATATACAAGAACAAAGCAACATATTAAAAATTATTAAAATAACAGCTGTTGAAATAAAAATAACAAAAAACGCAACAACTTTGTTACCAACCTAGTACAAGAATTGCTGTATATGGACGAAGTTCCCTTAACAAAAGTCGGAACAGCGATACATCGGGATAACTGTCTTAATGACCAGCTTGGCCACAAAACGACAAGGGTTACCCGAGAGTAGTATGTCTAGTGAGGAAAATCTCTACCATTGACAAAACATTGTATCTAATCACGAGAGACAGAGAAGGCTCTCAGCCGCGGAACCTAAAACGGCAATCCGGCTTTGGTGAGTGACTCACATACTTAAATTGTCCAGGATAAATCGTAATTCAACATCACACCAAAGTACTTCATTGATAAAAAAGGGTACAATCCTTCGTCGTCACGGTGAAACTTAAGAATGCTTGTACCGAACCTCTATGTGTTATTACACTGATGCAATAAGTGACTGATTACTACCTTCGAACCAAACAGTAATTTCCTTCGGGCTGGCTTGCAACCTGACTGAGCAAGCATTAATATGGCGAGTTATACACAGGACGATGTCATCTGCGTACATTAACAGGGTCAGCTCTTCAGGGACTTTTTTGATCCGACAGAAATTTTGGACGTCGGGTGATCAGAACTGCCACTCGGGGCCCGATTGTATCCAGTGTACCACTTCATGTTATTAACGATCACTAGATGCAGGGCCGCATCCAATCTGGTGGGCCAACTTGCTATGTTCCGCAACCGGAGGTTAGTGAGAAACATAGTCTCAAATTTATTAGTTATTGACGAAAATAGTAGGGAACGCGCGCTATACTCTGCGGTTGCTGTGGTTCGTCATATAAGTTTGGGACAAGTAGTGAATACATAAATGCTAGACAACCAAATTTATTGTTGCCCAGCCTCACTTTGCATTGTAAGACCAAGCGATTGATACATCATGAGTAGAAACAAAAGCTGCGTCCTGTTGCATTACACCAAGAAGGCTTAATATAACTAACGACTCTAACATCACGTTTTCGGTGCGCACAAAAACGGCCAACCAGATGAAAAATGAACCATTTTACCCATGCAAATGCATCATCCACTTATTCGTGAACCCAAGTTCCTTGAAAAAAATGATGCCTAATTGCGAAAATTCTCTGAAACTTGTGCATAATAATTCATTCATTTTTCCCTGGAGCGAACGAGCACGCTCAGATCTCACCATTTTTTCTCCTGAAGTGCTATCCCCCATCCAGCGCGATGTTTCCTTGTGGAATCATTGCAATTCTTACAGATGGTTTGCACTCTTTTTTCATAACAGTGATTTCCAAATATCGCGGGTTTAAATCGACATTGCACTAATTACGGTGGGGTAATGAACAAAATAAGAACGTTTCAACAAATAACAAAATGTGTAAGTGTGTGTATTAGTGATTCCATAGGCAGGGAATCTAGGGCGCTGCCAAATTTGAAGGCTGCGATAAAGTCAACCACCTATGCCTTCGCAATTTAGCTTATATCTGATGGAAACCGCGTTGGCGATGAATGTGTCCATTTCCTTGTGTATAGCATAGGAAGTGGAAATGAATCGCTTAGCACCGTTCTTTTACGTCCTGGGTTCCGATTGCTGGGCCGCTTTTCTCCGGAGAAGGGTAACGATTCCACGGAAAAGCTGTTATTTCAGCGCTTATTCAATTGTTAAGGATTATTGCATCGATCTTGAACACCGCAACGTCCGAAGACCTGCATGTGACTGCCAACCACCTGAAGATTGGATGGATCGGTATGGTACTGTTAATATTGCCAGTTGATCTTCTTAATCTGGAAGTCGGTCGTTAAGTGACCTTTAAATACGGTCATGGTGTGCTTCACTTGTACAGTGTTTTTGACGGCGGTTAACGAGTTATTTTGTCATGGTCAGTTGCCTTCTGCTTTTTCCTTCGGTTGGGCTGGATGTCTTGTGGAATGATAAAGTGCATATTTCAAAATTGCGACAAGTGAGCAGATTATAACAAATGGCGACGGCAGGCATTGCAAATGTGATGAATTTTTCTGCTGAGCACTTTCAAATCCTCCTTCTCCAACTGCAATCTCAAATAGAGACTTAAAGGTAATGGACAGAACATTTGACGCAATGTCTAATTCTGCAGTGCATAGGAGCGGCGGCGCAGAACACGCAAGCTAATTCAGTTGATCTTCTCAGAAACGCCGTCAGTGTATTATGACGCAGATTCTGCGTGTCGATTCGGAACGTGGTTCAAACGTTAGGAGGACATGCTCCGGACTGTTTTCATTTATCCGGACGGTCCTTGGAAGTTGCGATTACTGTTCCGCAAGCTCGGTACAAACTGACATGTCAGCTTCATTGACCACATTCTACCCATAAACCCGAAGAGTCTGGCGTTCTACGAAGCAGTGTCGCAGCTCATTGGAATTTTGATAAATCCATCTTTCCGGGAATCATCAGCAGTGCGCACTCCATCGGACCCCTGGTAGGGCTCGAACCCGCAATTCGACTGTTGCCAGTCCGTGGTTGAGACTACGGGGGGACCGCAACGACCATCGTGCATAAGTTACTAGATGTGATATAGCGCCGCTCACTATCCACTGACTTACACGTTACTGCCGTGCAGAGGACAGGGTAGCTCCCTCACCATGCGACGAGCTTACCAAACTTAATCCGCCAATTAACTTATGGAATGCGCATTGTTGATGATTCCCGAAAGGGTGAAACGCGCGTAGAGTACATTTCCGGACGTGTGGCGGCTATCTGATTGAGTCTAGATGTGACGAAATTCTACCTATACCATTCAACTCCCCCTACTACTCTTCTCTAATCAGTACGCAGACCAAACTGCTTATAATGCCATAAGTTAATTGGCGGCTTAAGTTTGGTAAGCTCGTCGCTTGGTGAGGGGGCTACCCTGTCCTCTGCACGGCAGTAACGTGTGAGTTTAGATGTAACGAACTTCTACCTATACCATTCAACTCCCCCTACTACTCTTCTCAAATCTATCTTTATTCATTATTTGCTATAAATGCCTAAAAATTGTCAGTCGGCAAACGAGCGATTTTTGGGCCCTGGCAGACATGGTTAACTGCGAGTATGAGCGTTTCAAGCCACGCCCTTTAACGAATGAACAGTTTAAATGTCTCCTTTTCGTCAGTGCTCTGCAGTCTCCCGTAATGCTGCGATCCGCACGCGGCTTCTGATCAAACTAGATCATAATTCAGATAGGACACTGAAGTCGCTCGTAAACAAATGCAAATGTCTGCTCACCCCGTAATAGTGGCTTGGTGCGTTCGAAAGCATTCTGACATTCCGAGTTTAGCCTTTGCTTATTGGCTCATTTGCGGGGTACGCAAGCGATGTATTTCAGGCAGGAATGCGCTAGTGAGACCACAAAAAGAACACTTGGATTATAGGTCTGTTGGCGGGGGCATCTTCCTTATGACTTCTATGTTCGCTGCGTCCGATCGCCATGCATCTTTTTCAGGGATAAAATTGAGGTACTTGATGGTCGACGTGAAAAAACTGCATTTGTCTTCACTGATCCGGAAACCATTCGACTCCATATAATCAAGCCTTTCGTCCAACCGGTTAAACAACTTCCGGTGTCCGACCCACCATGATGATGCCATCCAGAGACGAAGCGACTCCTGAAAATCCCGCGAGCATGGTATCCATCCATTGTTTTACAATGGCTGATGCCTTTTTCACACCAAAAGTTAAGCGGTTGTGCTAGAACAGCTCACGATGAGTGTTGATCGTCAGCGACTCTCCGAATCTTCAGCAACATCCATCTGCAGTTAGGTATCGAGCAGTTAAAGCTTGGCAAAGCGCTTACCACTCAATTTCGCAAAGATGTCTTCCGGTAATGGGTACTGGTACTTGTCAAGCGCAGTGTTAAGACCAGTTGAAAAATCAGCAGACAAGTACCTTGCCATTTGTTTTCTTCACTGCGACAATGAGTCCGGCCCATGAGGAGTAGTGGACAGGTGTGATGACGCCGGCCGGTTTTAGTCGATCGAGTTCTTTATCAACATTTTGCATGGCTGCATCTGGTACTGGTCTTGAAGCCTTTAAGACTGGCTTGGCTCCTGATCACAGGCACAGCGTTGCCTTGAATTTTATGCATTGACCTAGGCAGCCATTTTAAAACACACAGGCGAAATTTGCTTTAGCGACCGTGTCTTTGACAGACTTCATTGATGGGTCCAAATTTGCTCGAACTCGATTACAGATCCGATTTAACGAAACGTCAAGTTGTAACTTTTCAATCCAGCCAAGACCAAGAAGGTTCAGAATCGCCCGATCTGAAGGGTAACACGTTCCTGTCTACAATTTTGAAACTAAGTTTGCCTACAAAATTTAGTACACCACCAGGTACACGGTGAACATTCCTGTGAGATTTGATCGTCTTTGGCTTTTTTATGTGATTCCATGTGTTTCTGGCAATAATCGTAATATCTAAGGCTGAGCCGAACTGCAGCTTTGTTGAGATTCCATTGATCAGCACGACGATGAATCGTTGTCACGGTTTAGACTCAATTTGAAATGTGGCAATTACTGACAGGGATTCTGCGCCATCCTTTCTAAAGTCCTACTTTTGGTAGCACTTCTTCATTTCCTTCGACTGATACGTGTACTCCTGCGATGTGCGTTGTTTGTGCATCCGAGTTGTTGATGAAAAAACGAGAGGTGTTCATCTGACTACTTGAACTGGGGGTATGAATGCTATCTCTTCAAGCTTGGCCTCCATTGGGACCTCTCGATTCCCTGGTTGGGATCCGAAAAGGGGTGAATGCGTTTGTTTTGTGACAGTTGTTGATGTGGCGGAAAACTCACCTCAATGGCGCTTGTGTTGTGAGTTTCTTCGTTCATCCACCCGCTTAGCCTCACCCTCCAACCGCGGTTTCAGTCTCGACTTGCAATTTACTTTTTAATTTTTTCCCACTTTCTTTCTACCTTTTGTATTGCGAAACGATAACTTGGTGTTTCTCTGGTTAACGTGTAGGGTGTTGATGATGATGATGATGGTGGTGCTGGTGATGGTGATGGTTATGATCATGA
>CALYDF020008003.1:0-12036 GCA_944474145.2 Dicrocoelium dendriticum | reverse complement strand
GCTGGCTAGCCGAAAAACCTCCTCGTGGTGTCAACTGTGTGGTTCGGGTTAAACCCGTTCCAGCAAATAGTTCGGCGGCAGTGTTCCAGGACGTGGTGGGTTTCGCCTGGCAAGCGTTCTCCCTATAAAAAGCCACAAATGTCTGCTTAACGACACTGTGACGTGGCGGTCGTGACTCGCCACAAAATAAAGTCACTGCCCCGTGGATATCCGGATAATTCTATCCAACCCACGGGCACCAATCTCCTACTCGCAAATTGATGACGATATCAAACATTGAAGATTGGAGCAGCACAACTACAAGCACAAAATACACAGCTACATACATACACACACAATGACATACATACATACCCCCTACACAAACACAAAATGCTATGCGCTGTGTGCGTCTCATACGTTTGCTGTCTGTCGACTTATTCTGGGACACGTTAGGCATCCACTAGCACTAGAAAGCTTCAACCCTCTGCCACTGCTAGCCGTTGGTTCTATCTCTCTCCCATGCTAGCATTATCGGTTCCTGGTATTCTCTACGTCACCTCTTTCAGCTGCAGTGCGTCAATGAATGTGCTAGGAGCCACTCACTATCCCTCCAACACTTACTCTCTTGAATTGTTTACACCACCTACCCTCGCTTGTATGTTGACTTTGCTAACATTGTAACTATCCACTAATAACTAAAAGGCCTAATGCGATTTCAGGTGCTGTCCACTGGTTTTCTCTCTTCGCACTATTACCCTTCGTTCCTCTTATCTTCATCACGTTTTCCACAGTGATTCTTTGTAGGCTCCATACACCTTTGAGCATATCCGGACCTACAAGAAGACCTACCTTGCTTTTCTATCCTGTAATCTTTTCAAATGTCTCCATCACTTACCTTCGATGGATTGCTGATGTAGTCTGTGACACTGTAGAAATGCACTAACGACCAAATTGCCCAATGGAATGGTTACGTGTGACCACCGACTGTTCTTCATAGTGCTATTATCCATCGAGCCTCAACCTCAGCACCTCTATTTAGTAGCAACCAGTGGTCTTAAGTTACAATCATCTCTACGCATACCCAGAACTTGCTGTGAGCCACTCACTATAATTTCAAACCTTCACCCTTTGGGACTGTCTGTGTCACATACATTTGTTGTCTGTCGACTTATTCTGGGACACTTTAGGTATCCACTAGTAGGCTTCACACCAATGCCATTGTCTGCCGTCGATACGCTCTCTCTCTTAGTACCATTATCGGCTCTTCGTCACCACTTTTCAGCTGTAGTGAGCTACTACAGCTAGAAATTTTCGTTGCGCCAGGAGTCGCTCCATATCTCTCCAACACTTACCCTCTTGAATTGTTTGCATCACATACCTTCGCTGGTTGTTGACTCCTTTTGTCACTGAATGTATCCAATGGCAATTGGTAGGCCTAATCCGAATGCCTTTACTGGCCACGCATACTCTCAATCCCAGCCCCACGATCTGTAGCCCATCTTATCTGCCTCACTTCTGCAGCAATTCGCCATATGCTCCATGTCCTCTCTGCGCAGATCCTGAGCTTGTTAGGATCACTCCTTTTCTCTCCCATACATTCTCCTGGAATGTCTGTATTACTTACCCCCGCTGGCTTGTTGATGCACTCAGTGACCCTATAGGCATAAACTAGTGACTAAGCGTCTGATTCGAATGGCTACCTCTGGCCACTCATAGTCTCCCCTAGCGCCACCATCCGTCGGTCGTCTCAAATTCGGCACTTCTGTTTAGAAAAAGCGAGTGGTCATAGGCTCCATACATGCGATTACACAGTACTCGTTAGGAGCCACTTCTTACCTCAACAACCTATATTCCTTTAGAATATCTGCCTTTAAGCATTCCGCTGCCCTACCGCTAACTAGCCTTAAGATTTCTCTCGCGGCAACCTATTTATTTTAACTTATTCTGCACTTCCTATCGTATTACGAAAGCTAATTGCTGTCCATACACCTTGCAATCACCACCAATATTCTAACACTCTTTGCTCTTCCCCACGCAACTTTTGGCTTATACAAAACCAATACTTCGTAGATTACTCACTGGTACAATGCTCTTGTTTCTAAGCAGGCGTTAGCAATACACCTATACGGCTGATTCTATAGGATATTCAAAAGGCGCTTTTAGTTTCATTATTGTTGCACAATGTACATGATTTTGTGCAAGTGCAAATGCTGAAACATAAGTCCTTAACAATGCTCAACTCCATGACTGCTTTTGCGGTCTTCTCTCGGTTGTCCCTCACTTTCTCTTTTCTCCGAGGTCCGGTACTTCATTGAGATCTGGGATTGGACGAGGAACAATTTCCGCCCAAAACGTACATAACCACCGACTAGGACCTACATTGACCATGGTTGAACATCAAAAGGACCCCACTGCAATCACCAACATCCATGTCCAGTATGGAGAACTGAACACATCCTCATATTTCCATACATTGTGCATCTGAAAAATCCAGACAGCAGAAAATTTAATCTTTTGCTCACCTGGACACACAATAAGAAGACTATTCGAGATGTTCCCCTCCGCAACCGGCCTCACCAATTATGGCGGCCCCGATAAAACTACCTGTCAAACTAGCAGAAGAAATTAGGAGCCATTTGTCTGCGAATTACAAAATACGACATCAGTCGTCAAACGGCTTTGCCAGTCATACATTAAGGATGCAAATGCTTTACGGCAGTGTTGCAGGACGTGGTGGGTTTTCGCCTAGCAAGCGTTCTCCCTATAAAAGGCTACAAATGTCTCCTTAACAATATTGCGAAGTGGCGGATGTGACTCGCCACTGAATAAAGTCACTGCCCACAACTACCTACTGGCAAGTCGACTAGACTCATATTTCAACTCTTCCCGACACATGCAAGCATATGTTACACTCCGTCTACAAGCACTGTTACGTTGCACTTGTAGTGCCTTGACCGTTTCAACTTCACACGATTGAACCCGAAGTATCGTCGTGATACACAACTGCCTTTAATCCCCGATCAAGCCTGATTTGGTGTGTCTCAAGGAATTTGAGAACAAACCATTTATTTATCTGTCCAGTTTGCTACTGTCATTGTTACAGTTACTTTAATATGTCTGTACAGTTGCACATACCCGATCATGCCTCCATGGGCGTGTCTCGCATAATCGAGAATAAAATATTTATTTATTTATTTATTTATATCCAAGTTTTGCACATTCTTGATCATGCATCGTTATGTCAAAATGATCATGCCTGTAAAGGCGTGCCTCACCTTGTTGAGAATGAAAGATTTATTTATTTATTTATTTATTTGTTAGAACAAACTGCTAATCACATAGAAAACGAAAGACGGGCTGTTTACGAGGGACAGTTGCTCGTAGGAAACTTTCCTATTCCCGGAAATGTGGTAAAGTTTTCGGACCCCGACCTTGTAGAACCGATATGCACACCAGTAACATACAGGTTGCCTAATGGACTAAAGGTTAGTGCACGACATCTGCATACAACACCATTAAACAGACGAACACACAACACAGCGCTCGGTAAAAACTACTACAAAACTACGGCCATCCGGTCGGATAGGCTGCCCCGTCTACCGTTATACTTTAACGGGTAACACCACATGAAAAGTCTTGGGACTATTGACAGTAACTTAGATGGTTCATGGACACCACGGGATTATCTTTTTTAACAAAGGAGGCGATAATGCCGGGTGCACATAATTTGCTTAGTTTTGACATCAAGGCTCTTAACCTACGCAAAATTCTAGGTAGCGCTGGATGGCCAGTCATGAGAACTTACAGATGTTAAGCTGCCATTTGGAGCCTTTTTGAGTTAGCTGTAAAGAGCATAGAGGCGGACAAATTTCCATTTATATGTTCCAATGCCAAGCTGGTCTGCTGCTGCTTCGCAACGAAACACTTACAGAGGCCCTTACCAAAATTAATTCGAGGCTGGCTTTCGCGACGGTATTTACTGATGCAATCTGATCCAATACATCTCAGCACCAACACGAAGGATACCATGTAAAAATCACCAAAAATACTTCATCCGTTCCTCACACCAAACATCTCTGATTTCCTTGACCTGAACAATCTCCAACCACTCGGGAGGGGAAATCACCCTCTTTTCTCCTTCGTTCGATCATGCTGCCTGGCCATCCACTATCAGGGGCACATCGTCACAACTTATGGCATGTTGTCCTATCCAGCTTACAAGAAGTGGCAAGCACCACAGACTGGACCATTCCACAATCCCTGAACCTTAAAGAGGCATGAAACCTGCCCCGTTGGAGTATGTTGTCGGTCATCACAAAGTGGTTCCTATCATCATGGACAGGCGTTCCCCAAATGGTTCGTCCTGGACGGAACTAGGATTAAGATTGCTGTTAAACAGACGATGCCACCTGTGAGACAATACTGGTAACGACAGATCACTCGAAGTACAAAGGGCTCGGCAATCTGTGTACTCTAAGTAAGCGCCGAAAAGCAGCACCATAGGGACACAGAACAGAAAAGCAAGCATCTGCCCGACGAAGCTGTTCTCGTACCTGAAGCGAAACACCAAAACTGGCCGTGGTCTCCCTGATTTCTCCTGTCAGGAGGTGAACGCCGTACTCTACGAAGCTGAAGAGAATGCACAAGTACTAGCTTTCCAGTACTTCACCAGCTAGTCCGTGGAATTGTCATTGCTTACAGACGATTTGACAACGTAATATTCTCCTTCCGATCAATTTGAAGTCAATCCCGTGATAGTCCACAGAAGCCTCCTAAAACTGAACCAAGACACCGCACAGAATCTCGATGACCTTCACCCGCTATACCTCGCGGTTTTAGCGGATTACGTTGCTGATCGGATAAAGCGTTTTCCCGATTTCCCTTGCAGGCGGGCTCCATCCACCTGACTGGAACATAGCGATTGCGTTGCACAATCCCAGCCGACACCACTTGTGTTGGGGAACGTCGATCTCTGGATTGTGGGTTGAATACGAGCTTACGGACGGAAAATGAGAACTGGTGGTGCGAACATGCTTGAGAGGTTGAACATGCTAAGCTCTCTGGTAATATCAGAAAGCTGTTCACCTCATCCGAGTCACTGAAGGCTTCTGATATGGAATAAGTGCGGCTACCTGCGTAGATGATTGCTCCCTAATCATTGGAGCGACTGGAGCGACAGGTTGAACATTTTCGCTCGCAGTTTTCCTGGCCGCCAGCTCCATTTGTTTCTCCTGGGACGGGCACTACTGATTAGTGGATTATCCCAAATGATTCTCCCACTTATCAGGAAATCTTGTGAGAACTCTGCTGTCTAAAGCGTTATAAAACGCCCTGTGCTGCTGGTCTACTCTATGCTCTATTGAAAGATGTGAGCGTTTTGCTAATTAACCGACGCCATGCTTTGTTTTCGGAAGCCTGGGCAAAAGCGGAAATTCTCTCATCCTAGCGTGCGTCGATAGTTGGTCCCATCATCAAAAAGGTTCGGCGCACAAATTGCTCCAAATACAGGGGCATAAGTAAGGTTCCCGTCGTTTGGAAGTTTCTGGTGTCCATCATGCTTTGAAGACTATTCCCAACACGTGCATCATTACAACATGAAGAACAGGCTGAGTTCCGCGCTGGTCGCGGCTGCATCGATCAGATTTTCATACTTCGCTAGAATCTCGAGCACTGTCACGTGTAACAAAAACCAACGATTTTTGTGTTTCTGGATATCTACGCTGCCTTCGATTCTGTAGACTGGACTGCATTGTGGCACTGTCGAGCAATTGTATTCCCGAGAAGTTCGTTTCCATTTTTCGTGCTCCGTACAGCCTAACCTCTCGTAGTGTTAGGGCTTGTGGCAAGCTTTCTCCTTTCTTCCTTGTCACCAGTAGGGTTCGACAAGGGTGCCTTGTCTCTCCATTCCTCTTCAACTTTGACGTTGAAGATGTGCGCAAAAATGCTCTAGAAGCCTTGGTAAACGCTGGCTTTGACCTCCTCTCAGGTAGTCGGTTTGTCGAGTTGGAATACGCTGAGGGTATCGCCTTGTTGGGTGACGGTCCGCAGGCCGTCAACTTGCACTTAACTGCCTGGAAACAAATGAAGAAATAAATAAACTGTTATTCTCGACAATGCAAGGCACACCTGTACAGGCATGATCACGTTTAGCTAACATAGTGTGATCAAAATGTACAAAAAGTACATGTTTGGCACAACAGTGAATGTAAGTGAATGGGTGTATATGTGTATGCAATTGTCTATAAATGTAGCTTGTATTTTTGAATGTGCCGCAGAATTTTTGACTGTTTGTTATTGGTAGGAATGTGGGAATAAGCGATTGACGTCCGTAGGTTGGATACCATTTTCCGGATGTCCACGGGCCAGTGACTTTATTTTGTGGCTAGTCACATACGCCACGTCACAGTGTTGATAAGCAGACATTTGTGGCTTTTTATAGAGAGAACGCTTGCCGGGCGAAAATCCACCACGTCCTGGAACACTGCCGCCGAACTATTTGCTGGAACGGGTTAAACCTGAACCACCCAGCTGGCACCACGAGGGGGTTGTTCGGCTAACCAGCGTCGAAGTATGACAGGCACTTTCCACATCCAAGCGTAAAACGCTCTCAACACTGGTATACGCCCAACCTGCACGCACAGTCGTTGGGGAACGTTGGACCCAGTACATCATTTGGTCTACCTGGGAAGCTGCATACCTGCTGGTGGGGCTGTTTGAAAAGTGGTTTTGATGCCTCTCTCAACAGCTCGCCTCTTCTCAAGGCTGAGGCATTTATGGCGCCTCCATGACATCCGTTTCTCCTTCAAAGGACAGGTTTATAGTGCGATTGTTTGCGCTCTACTGCTGTACAGTTGCGAGCGTTGGCCTGCACTTGTGGATGACCTACGCCGACTGTCTGTCTCACAGAACCGTTGCTTGCGGTCCATAGTCTGTATGTGATGAGTGAAGCACGTAAGCAACGAAGAAAGCAGACAGCCTGTCGTGGGTGTATACAGCCATTCATTCGAGACGCTTGTCTCGCTGCGGCAACTACGATGGCTCGGACACGTACTACGTATGCAGGTTCCGTGTCGCCCGAAACGTACCTTGCTTGCGATTGTTGGGCAACGTTGGTGGCTGCGTTGTGTTGGACAGCCTAGGGGCTGGACATGCAGGATAAAAAGGCCGACACAAGAGGTGGCAGTTGTTGATTCCTTCCGAATTCCTGGATGCGGTCTCCAGGGTGCGGATTGCAGTTGCTTGGAAACACTGGAAGTCTTGGCCCCAAACTGAATTTAGTGGCGGGGGTGCGTCTCTGTTTGCAGCGGCGATTCTCCTCCCTCCCTAATTGATAACATCAGAAAGCTCAAAAAGTTGGGTGTGGGAAAATGAACAATGCATTTTTTGTTTTGCTTTTTCTTTTACTCTAACCCTGTTTTTTATTCCGCCATGGTCCCAATAGCACAAGATCTGCGCACAGATGGTGCTCAATATTTATACATATAGTGCTAGACGTAACTTATTCCAGGTATTGACTACAAAATTGGAAAAGTATTTCGGCCTGATATCCAGTCTAGGTCGCTGACGCTTGAGCTTCGGTTGGTGTCCTTTCAGGTGATCTGACTAGGTTAATTCAAATAGCTGAGTATATTGCATACCAGTAAAACACTACACGATTTTAAACGTCTCTATTAGATCCCCTCTGCTCTGTTCCATGGAATACAGAGACCTAGGCTCCTTAGGCGCCCAGCGTATGGTTTTCACCTAGACGCTCAAACATCCTAGTTGCCAGCTTTTGTACCTCTACTATACAGGCCACGTCTTTCCGGTGATACGTTGCTCAAGCCTGTACACAGTATATTAGATGAGGTCTTAACGCATCGCTGTATAAGAGAAGGAAAATCTCATCTCCAGTGCTGCATAAACATCTTTTGAGGCGAAACAACCCACTGCGCAGTTTGTTAGCAGCATGCTCACATTGCGCTAAACGTTTAAAGGCTTTCGCCACCATGATGCCTAAGTCCCGTGCTACGTCAGCGCATCGAAGTTCCAGAGGCCCGACTGATGTCAACCCAGGAATCCAATCATCTCTAGAGGCCGGTAGAGCACATTTGCTGCCGTTCAAAGGCAAATCCAATTTGACCGACCAATCCATTATAGTGCAAAGGTGCTTAGCCATGTCACGATCTTCAGATCAGCAAAAATATAAAGGGGTAATGGAAAACGCTGCTATTTCCCTCTGCTATCCGCCACTGAGAGCTATTTTACTAATGTTAGCTGCCCTAGGAGTCTGCGACTGTCTGAACTCTCGATCAAGCGCCCAGATGTCCGAGGGAATAAAAAAGGCCGGAACTCCGTAGACAGTAAAGATATCTACATCGTAGGTTAACGCTATTCATTGGTTACCATAACATGTATATTTAGGAAGGCAAGGACGCTCACTATCCTGCGCCTGGGTTTACACTCAGCTTGCGTGAGTCCCACTCCACCGTTTAATCATATAGCGGAAATCATTTGATTCATTTGACGGGGGCTGGTATCCGCTGGCCTTGCGATCTCCTCTGGTTTCCCAAGTTCAGCTCCTCTTGCTTCCTCACTACCAAACTTTTCGAATTGAGTCTGCTTGCACATCCCTAGAACTTGGGTGTGTTCGTAGCTTGTCGCCCGGGGGTCTATATTTAACCGTCGTGGTCTTCTCCACTTCCAAACCGGTCTGCTTTGTGCATCTGATGTTTTCAGCATTTGTTTTGTCTCACCGGAATGCTGACCCTCAGCTTCCAACCTTAAATTGTCTAGTAGAATGTCCCAATGCAAAGCTTGTGGTTCGTGGGGACCTTGTATTTTGCCATGGTTAAGTCTCAACGAACTGATATGCCTAAACCACATCTCATGTCCAGCCATCAACTCCTAGATAACTCTGCTCTGCGACCAAAAGCACTTCCGCTCGCCCACCATTCGGCCTTCAAAAATCTAGCGAGTAAACCAAGTCACCAAGCTTGAAGTTACAGAGCTTGGCTTTGCGATCATTTTTCTAGGTGACTACGGCCGAAAATTTTCTATTTTCCTTGATAAAAGCTTATCGAAATTCGTCTGGATGTTTCTTACAAATCGTCATTAGCTGGGGATTTCTCAGCAAAGGCCTTTGGGTTCGTAAAGTTTGAATTGTATCTTGTAAAGCCCATCTTTGTCTTGCCGTACCGAATGCACGTTTGAACGTATCCACGAAACTTTGCGCCTGCCTTCTGGATTGCGAATTATATGGTGGTGGTACGCAGTCGATTGGTTTACTGGAACCACATCACGTTATTTGGTGAATGAGTCGACCAACACGAAATAGTATTGGTACTTGATAGATTTCGCGTAGTCTAAATTTATTCGTTGCCCCAGTTTCTCTGTTTTAAGCCAAGGTTCTCATTAGAACTTGAAAGTGGCCGTCGCTGCACGTTGACAAACTTCACGTCGTTTGCAAAAATTTTCATTTTCCGAATCCAGTTATGGACAGCAAACAAAACTGCATTCCAGGGCTTGCATGCGGCTGGTATCAGGGTGCTCCGTTTGCAAGTGCTGCAATATGTGGCTCTGTACTTTCTTTGGCACCACCACTCGTGCTCAAAAGGAAGACAATTGTCCAAGCCTGACAGGGATGCAGGTGGATTATATAACGGCCGCAACTCCGTAGGCATGTCCTTATTTGTCCGACATGTTTGTACGCACTGCATCCCTTGCTCCAAGATCCTGTCCCGTGATGTCCCCTGTAACTTGTAGGCTTCACCCACTCTTAGCCGGGATTCTTTGGCCTTCTGATTACAGACTGGTGGCTGCTATCACTCAATCATCGCTATCCTTTGTGTATGAATTGACGAGACGATACAGGGCATCCGCTTGACCGATAATTTGCGTAGGTTTATAATGAATGCTCGTCGTACGCCAGTAGTTTGGTCGCCCATTATTGCAATCGAGTTGCCGTGAACACTGGACATCTTTGACCGATTATAGACAGAAGTGACTTGTGGTCAGTCAAAAAGCGTGCAGTGCCCGCCATATAACATCTTATGCAACCGTTTCATTGCGAAAACGATTACGAGCGCATTCGACTTAACCTGGCCATATTTCTGTTCCGCTGTCGTAGTGATCGTGTTGCGTGCGCCGTAACCTGTTCTCCTCCATGCGGCAGGACGCGTGGGATGCCTGCACCGACACCATAATTGGAAGCATCCGTAGCACCGACAAGTTTGAAATTCGGATTGGAGTGAGTCACGAGTAGACCATAAGTAGGAGCTGCTTTGACTGCATCAAACGACCTCTGTCACACCTTTTTCCACCTCCAACCCTTGCCTTATGTCAGTAGCTTGTTCAGCCGACATCTTGTTTGATGAAAGCATGGTAGGAAATCGCTACAATGGCTTGCGAGCCCAAGGAACAAGCAGAGTTTTGCAATGTAGCTTTGGAGCTTCATGTTTTTGTGGATTCAAATATTGCCGCGATCCCATCGTCAATGATGTCTACGATAAAGCAAAGGAAGTGGACACTTTTTAATAGGAATGCACATTCTGCAGCCTGTAAGCGGACTCCAGGTTCTTGGAGAAGCGAAAACACTCTTCAGTGTCTGTAGCAAGGCTTACGGAGCTGAGCCCCAAACCAAAGCATTGTCTAGGTATACTGCTGTATTTGGTATACCGCTTAGCAGGGTATTAGTTATTTTTTGAAAAATGGCCGGTGCGGTTTTCAATCCGAATGGCAGTTGGTTGTACTGAAAGGTTCCGCGGTGGCATTTCACCGTCAGTACTTTTCTGCAATGATGAAGACAGGGATTTGCAGATACGCACTAGCTAGGTTCAGTTCTGTGAAGCATTTTCTCCCGTTAATTTGATGAACAAGTCTTCTGGTACAGGCAAGGGAGACGGATGATCTTCCAAGCCAGGTTACTACACCACCGAGCGAATAACACAAACACGGACTTTACCGTTTCCTTTTTTACCAGCGTGATAGGTGCAGCACATTCTGGATAGTGCACTCTTTTGGTTATCCCTTCAGGTTGCATTCGGTATAACACGACTTTTACTACGGATTGGGTTGCGTACGGCGCCGGGCATTTTGGTTGGAAAACTAGTTTGGCGTCTGGTTTAAGGTTCAGCGTGGCATTTGCCAGGTAACAGTGTCCGAGACCAGGTTGAAACAATGCATCGCGACTTTGTTCTAGCCCGGTAAACTGACGTTGAAACATCTAGCTTGAGGTCAACTTTTGCAACCGCAGATTGACTTTCGGTGGCTGACATGAACTCTTCGCTGCTTAGTTAAGCACTTTCAATTCATCCATCCGGTCGTGCCCCAAAAAATCTAGCCCCGGCTTGTCTGTCCCGAAACACGTCGCCTGGCGTTGGGTATCGCAGAATTTTACCTGCCAATTCAGTTCACTAAGCACTTTTAACGTACCTCCCGAAGCATTAATTGCGGCGTGGCCCGTTTGATTGAGTGTCGGTCGCCCTAGCATGCACCACCTGCTGCGAGATATCAGGGTTATATCTGAAGTCGAGTTGAGTTGTAACTTGACTTGGGAGCCGTCGATTTTCACGATGGTGTACTTGCGCTTGCTGGCTCCGCCGACCATGAAAGATGCGGGGACAGATGTATGCAAGCCGGGATGCCGGAATTAGCTGGCATGCTTACATATCTTCTTGGCCAAAGTTGCACGACTTGCCAAGCAACATGACTCCTTATGCCCTCTTCTGCCGCAACGGTTCCGAGTGTGAGTTTTGAATGGGCACCCGCGGGCATAATACCAATCTCTACGAAACCGACACGCAGAGTATGGTCTAAAATGCGGTGAACTCATGTAGAGTGTCTCTTTTTGGGGAGTAGGGCCACCTGCACAGACAAAAGATTAGTCTTACTGATTGGATAACGGCCAGAGCATTGCGAAATGGTGCTACAATTTTTTCATGCGTTAGCACACACCGGTCACTTGCCGCAATGGGGCATACGAATTCTGCTCAAGTTTGTTAAGTAGTCTTATTCGAAGCTCGGTATCTTTGTATGCTTTAGGCCACAAACGTATACGAGGCATTTAAACTGAGG
>CALYDF020008002.1:0-12033 GCA_944474145.2 Dicrocoelium dendriticum | reverse complement strand
CATCGGACCCTTGGCAGGGCTCGAAACCGCAACTCGACTGTTGCCAGTCCGTGGTTGAGACCACTGAGCTACGGGGGACAGCAACGACCATCGTGAATAAGTTACTAGATGTGATATAGCGCCGCTCACTATCCACTGACTTACACGTTACTGCCGTGCAGAGGACAGGGTAGCCCCCTCACCAAGCGACGAGCTTAACAAACTTAAGCCGCCAATTATCTTATGGCATTATAAGCAGTTTGTTCTGTGTACTGATTACAGAAGAGTAGTAGGGGGAGTTGAATGGTATAGGTAGAATTTCGTCACATCTAGGCTCACTCAGACAGCCGCCACAAGCCCGGAAAAGCACTGTACGCGCGTTTCATCCTTTCGGGAATCATCAGCAGTGCGCATTCCATCTGACCCTTGGCAGGGCTCGAAACCGCAACTCGACTGTTGCCAGTCCGTGGTTGAGACCACTGAGCTACGGGGGACAGCAACGACCATCGTGAATAAGTTACTAGATGTGATATAGCGCCGCTCACTATCCACTGACTTACACGTTACTGCCGTGCAGAGGACAGGGTAGCCCCCTCACCAAGCGACGAGCTCAACAAACCTAAGCCGCCAATTATCTTATGGCATTATAAGCAGTTTGTTCGGTGTACTGATTACAGAAGAGTAGTAGGGGGAGTTGAATGGTATAGGTAGAATTTCGTCACATCTAGGCTCACTCAGACAGCCGCCACAAGCCCGGAAAAGCACTGTACGCGCGTTTCATCCTTTCGGGAATCATCAGCAGTGCGCATTCCATCGGACCCTTGGCAGGGCTCGAAACCGCAACTCGACTGTTGCCAGTCCGTGGTTGAGACCACTGAGCTACGGGGGACAGCAACGACCATCGTGAATAAGTTACTAGATGTGATATAGCGCCGCTCACTATCCACTGACTTACACGTTACTGCCGTGCAGAGGACAGGGTAGCCCCCTCACCAAGCGACGAGCTTAACAAACTTAAGCCGCCAATTATCTTATGGCATTATAAGCAGTTTGTTCTGTGTACTGCTTACAGAAGAGTAGTAGGGGGAGTTGAATGGTATAGGTAGAATTTCGTCACATCTAGGCTCACTCAGACAGCCGCCACAAGCCCGGAAAAGCACTGTACGCGCGTTTCATCCTTTCGGGAATCATCAGCAGTGCGCATTCCATCTGACCCTTGGCAGGGCTCGAAACCGCAACTCGACTGTTGCCAGTCCGTGGTTGAGACCACTGAGCTACGGGGGACAGCAACGACCATCGTGAATAAGTTACTAGATGTGATATAGCGCCGCTCACTATCCACTGACTTACACGTTACTGCCGTGCAGAGGACAGGGTAGCCCCCTCACCAAGCGACGAGCTTAACAAACTTAAGCCGCCAATTATCTTATGGCATTATAAGCAGTTTGTTCTGTGTACTGATTACAGAAGAGTAGTAGGGGGAGTTGAATGGTATAGGTAGAATTTCGTCACATCTAGGCTCACTCAGACAGCCGCCACAAGCCCGGAAAAGCACTGTACGCGCGTTTCATCCTTTCGGGAATCATCAGCAGTGCGCATTCCATCGGACCCTTGGCAGGGCTCGAAACCGCAACTCGACTGTTGCCAGTCCGTGGTTGAGACCACTGAGCTACGGGGGACAGCAACGACCATCGTGAATAAGTTACTAGATGTGATATAGCGCCGCTCACTATCCACTGACTTACACGTTACTGCCGTGCAGAGGACAGGGTAGCCCCCTCACCAAGCGACGAGCTTAACAAACTTAAGCCGCCAATTATCTTATGGCATTATAAGCAGTTTGTTCTGTGTACTGATTACAGAAGAGTAGTAGGGGGAGTTGAATGGTATAGGTAGAATTTCGTCAAGTTTGTTAAGCTCGTCGCTTGGTGAGGGGGCTACCCTGTCCTCTGCACGGCAGTAACGTGTAAGTCAGTGGATAGTGAGCGGCGCTATATCACATCTAGTAACTTATTCACGATGGTCGTTGCTGTCCCCCGTAGCTCAGTGGTCTCAACCACGGACTGGCAACAGTCGAGTTGCGGTTTCGAGCCCTGCCAAGGGTCCGATGGAATGCGCACTGCTGATGATTCCCGAAAGGATGAAACGCGCGTACAGTGCTTTTCCGGGCTTGTGGCGGCTGTCTGAGTGAGCCTAGATGTGACGAAATTCTACCTATACCATTCAACTCCCCCTACTACTCTTCTGTAATCAGTACACAGAACAAACTGCTTATAATGCCATAAGATAATTGGCGGCTTAAGTTTGTTAAGCTCGTCGCTTGGTGAGGGGGCTACCCTGTCCTCTGCACGGCAGTAACGTGTAAGTCAGTGGATAGTGAGCGGCGCTATATCACATCTAGTAACTTATTCACGATGGTCGTTGCTGTCCCCCGTAGCTCAGTGGTCTCAACCACGGACTGGCAACAGTCGAGTTGCGGTTTCGAGCCCTGCCAAGGGTCCGATGGAATGCGCACTGCTGATGATTCCCGAAAGGATGAAACGCGCGTACAGTGCTTTTCCGGGCTTGTGGCGGCTGTCTGAGTGAGCCTAGATGTGACGAAATTCTACCTATACCATTCAACTCCCCCTACTACTCTTCTGTAATCAGTACACAGAACAAACTGCTTATAATGCCATAAGATAATTGGCGGCTTAAGTTTGTTAAGCTCGTCGCTTGGTGAGGGGGCTACCCTGTCCTCTGCACGGCAGTAACGTGTAAGTCAGTGGATAGTAAGCGGCGCTATATCACATCTAGTAACTTATTCACGATGGTCGTTGCTGTCCCCCGTAGCTCAGTGGTCTCAACCACGGACTGGCAACAGTCGAGTTGCGGTTTCGAGCCCTGCCAAGGGTCCGATGGAATGCGCACTGCTGATGATTCCCGAAAGGATGAAACGCGCGTACAGTGCTTTTCCGGGCTTGTGGCGGCTGTCTGAGTGAGCCTAGATGTGACGAAATTCTACCTATACCATTTACACAACTCTTTTCTTTGCCCGAGACCAATCGTTGTTTGCTCTGGCCTAATCCAGATTATGTGATCCAATATCAACTTTATTCCGAGTTTATCTGCTTCTTGAGAATGGGACTGACGCTCGCTTAGCCGAGCAAACTTCTGAACAAACTCTTCATAATCACATCACGTAGTAACGCCTGATGGATTATCGGTGTTCTAGAATACTTTAATATCTCTCCGTTTTGTTCACATTACCCGAACTGCTGTATTGACTTGACCATGTTACAAGATTACGTGAGTAAATGTCACACAGATGGAAATCATTTAGTTCGCGTGGCCTATGATTTTATTCTTCTCATGTACAGTTGAAACACTTGCTACAGCATCATTCGGTTGGTAACGCACAGTCTGTACCTCCACCGCTCAAGGTGGCCTCCCTTCGCATTGAGACGGTAGTCTGTTCCCCGTGTGACTGAAGCCATGCTTGTTGGCTAATTTGTACGAATCGAAAGGTGTTGATACGTTTGTGCCACAAGCACCGCTTCTTGAGGTACCGCAAAATTTTTTGTTTTCGTATTGTTAGTCATAGTATCCTATTCCATCGGCTGGCTTGAGGTTTATGATTTTGGTGAAAACGCTTTCGCTCAAGGCTTCCAAGCGATTTGACGCTTACAGTACTCATGCACACAAACTCAGTCAACGTTACATTCCTCGTAATGGAATGAAGGATTGAGTACGGTTCTGGCGGACCAAAAGTAGACATTACTGCACCAGTTATCAGTGGTATAGAAGTGCCTAGAAGCCAAACGTCATTGAGCCAACAGCATGCCATAATAATTCCTTGAAAGAAATGGAACTTTTGGGAACCGCATAGGTTTGCTGGAGAGGAATGGACATATACACACTGGAAGCCACATAACTACTAGAAACCGAAGCAACGCGCACCATGCAATCTCCAACTAGGAGGGCTTAGGAGAGCTGAAGTTTTGTTGGTCAGAATCGATGCATCTAGTAACACTGTTTAGTACCGTAAGTTGCTCCATCCGCACGCGGGTACTTGTACAGCTACCAACAACTCTCTGGAATTCAAGTATTCCCTTTGCCTGCCGTTTTGAATATAGCTGAGTCAGTACTAAGAAATTTACTAATGGCGCATGAGGCGGCCAAGCTGAGGCATTTGTTAGAAGTCGAAGTAGAGATAGCCAGGCATCTGGTAGAATTAGAGGAGCACATGCCCAACTATTATGTCACGTCAGTGCCTGTATGCCGTTCATGTGAAAGAAGTCAGCGCGGTGCTTTTTTTTTTGACATTGCCAAATGGCCGCACCCAAGATCCACGAGCACGAACTCCCATTACATAGTTGATTGCCACAATAGACTGCACAGTTGTATCTATCTAAGGTTGGGTCAGACCAAATCGATAGTGTTTACAACAGTGGATCTGCTCGTGTATAGTTATGCACCCATGTACTTTTGGCGGAAGACAAGACTGGCGTTTGTTGCTCTCGTGATAATTTCCTTTGCATGTCTTCTACGACAGACAGAGAATGTGGACTGCTTCTTGACTTCGGCTAGTGAGGATAGTAGAAATTCATTTCAACGCGTCTTCGGTTTCTAGCGGCCAACTCATATACTTGTGGTACCTTGAAATTTGACGATGATCAACCGGAAATAATACTTGACATGATAGGTGAAGGTGAGAAGTGAGATTTGTAGCACCTCCAGACACTGCCGTGTGTATCATGGACTGATAATGTCCAACATTCTTCCATCTTCGACGCATTAGTTGAAGTTGAAGCGAATCACATTTAGTCACAGGCTGGTAACTCGACTTATCAGAACTCTGAGCCTTCGTTTGCGTGCTATCTTGAGAAATCTGAAGCGGAGTTACCTGCTTCCCGGCCTGTGATTAATTGAGTGAGTCAACCAGCATACGCTGCTAATTTAGGTGGCCTTAATGAGCGTGACAGGTCGAAGCTAACCTCTCCCCTATTACGGTTTGCAAAGATGGGCGCACAAGGAAGGGTGGGTCTAAAACCGAACTTCACATCAATCACAGCTGGCAAGTTTCCACGCACCCCTATAGAAACTAGCGGCACTGGCCTATTCCAACATTGTTAGAGAGTAATAGATTTTTCCCGTGCTTTTGAAGTTGACCTCGGCCAGATGCATTCAGAGAGGTTGCACAAATCCAAAAAGCCTTAGACGGCTGCTTCTTCACATTGAGACTTCTCAGTAACGTTAAGCCGTCCAAAATCTCTGGATCCGAACCCATAAACCTTCTGGCGTCAGTCAACATCTACGACAGCCAGATTACCGCAATTAGAAACTCAATTTTATACCGGGGTTACCATCAACATAAGGCGCTTACTGGAATCTTCAGTTTGCTACAAATAAGCTGTTTCTTTCAATCATCTTCCTTATTAGTTACGTTTACCATTAGAAATGAGGCATTGTTAATCTTCGTTATCTGTTCGATGAGGAAAAGGGTTAGAATTAACCTACAAAATGGGGAGCAACAAGTTTATAACAATGTCTCAAACTATCTTCCTGTAACACTTTATGGCATATAAATAAATAGGTATAATTCCAGGCAGTCGCAATACATACCCATTTGTAAAACGATCATCTACATAGCGAATTTCATCAGCATTTTTATTTATGAATTTGTGTTCACTAGGGATAATTTCTGCCATGCTTGTGGCATATGTAATAGTGACATTGTTTGAAAGCTAGTTTGTCATTTTTTTCGGGCCGGATTCAATGAGTGCACACATGCGTTGCCAAAGTTCCAACATTGTCCACGTCCGACATGGAAGTACAAGTTGTAAATGCGAAATAGATATAAGTAGACTCTCGCTGGTCCTTAATTGCTACGGTAGTTTATCCCACAGGTGAGCGTACTCCACGGTAAAGAAATTTAAGTGAGTATTTTGTTTGGTCTTCTTCAAAAATAGTGGACATTTCTGTTACGAATAGGATAGGCTGAAACATTTTGTAAAGCGATAACCGTACCGGTTTAGAGGACGCGCTACTATGTTAGAACTGCGAGAAGAATGAGATTGCTTTTCAGTAGTGGAAGCCAGGTTGAGCGAAGCTGGAGCTGAACACATCGTTTCTCGTAGATAAGCTTTGATGAGCGCTCCGCGCTCATTCTAGTAGTTGAACGCCGGAAGTTTTCCAAAGCAATGCGGCCTTGCGTAGGTGGTTGTTATTGATAGTACAACACTCTAGAGTCGGTTGCACTATGAGTTTGAACGATTCAGGCCGTGTTTAGGATGGTTCAAAGATCTAGTGATGTGGTTTGTGAGTTGCTTCGCCTTCGCTACTTGATGTAAGATTGTCCGGAGAATTTGCATCAGCTGAAGTACATAATTTTCAGTTCTCAAGTGGAATGCGCAGTTGCGCTGGGCATACTAGTAAGAGTAACTGATCTTTATGGTATGCTGTATCTGTGGCAGAGTATTTCAGGTTTGTCACCTGTAAACCTCATAAACTTGTTTGGATGATGGGTCATGACTAATGTATTTCTTGCCTAGTTCCAGATGACCAGGTAGTAATGACATCATTCATAAATAATAATGGGCACCCATGTCCAATGTAGTCCCATGCGTTGTTTATGGAAATAAGGAAATGTGTCGGATTCAATGCACTCCCTTGACCGAAATCATTGGGAAGTTTTCTAGGAACAGAGCAGTGTTGATCAATCTGTACTATCTGTGTTCGGTCATTTAGGTATGAGTCGAAGCAACTCAGTAGAGGATTGCTTGTCCGATAGAATTTAATCGCGGCCGGCTATGGTTTGCGCAGTACGCAGCCAAACCTTTTTTGCATCTATAAAAGGATGATGATGATCATGCCACCATGAAGTGTTACTGTAACATGACTAAGGAATTATACTCGGCGTGTGACACAGTAACGTTCTTTAGTTAAACCTTGTTAGGAACTGTTGAGTATTATACGTCTTGTGCAAAAATGCGTTACCTAATTCTTGACGTTACTTTCTAAGGCAGCAGAACTATAGTTTCTCTGCCGAAAATTTGACGTCCGGTCTCATGAACCGTCTCTGTGTTTCGGCGTAATTATGGAGTTGTTCCATCCGGACTCTAAGCAGCCAATGCTCATTGATGGTGTAAAAGTGCACGTTTTCCCCACCTAAAATTATAGCTCCAGTGGGAATGCCATCAGTTTCAAATTGGATTATCGGTATGCTGGAAGCGATAATCATCATTATCTATATCAGATTCAGATGGATAATATAGTGTATCTCTTGCTTTTTTCTGCGAAATAGAGGAGATGGTGTAGATGATATATTAGTGGACGAGGAGGTAAAGCAGGAATCCAAGGATTCAGGTTTTCGAACTATATCATCCGTTGCTGTACCCTCATAAAAAGCCAGCATGGAATTTCCTGGTGTCTTTTCGAATACCTTCTAAGTGACTGGGTCAGAGCACGAGCTTTCTCGGAATTCGTAATGATTCGGTTTTGCACGACAATTCTAGACGGTTGTGTGTATTTGAATCAATGTGGCAATTGTTGTTATCGCGGTGCAGTAACCACAGCTTCTTTAGTTTTGAAGTGGCCTTGGAAGAGTGTTTGTAGCCACGGTCGAAATTGTGTGTGTTAAACATTTAACGCAGTTGCTAGTATCCCCGTACATGTGATGACACTTTTTGCTAATTCGTTTGCGACTATAGACGAATCGCTGTGGAGGAAGCTATGTGCGACACAGTCCTAAACAGCCTGTCAAATGTGTGCCTTACTGCTTTGGACATATCAGCTGGCCGGATACTTATGCTGCAGAGCGCCGTATTGGGATCACATCTTGTAAATGCGTCATCACTTAATGAGTAGAAAGATGGAATATCCAAAGGGAAAACCAGATACATTATGTTATCTAACCTGGTACACTATATAACGTGTTGAATTTAACCTTTGGAATAGACACATTGGATTATCTCCCCAAATCCTTCAGTTGTTGTGGACTTATGCGGTAGCCAGTTTATATTTGGCAGTTTTAAATCTTCACATTGGAATTATTACTTTGGTGGGATGTTAGAAGCACCATTAATTGCAAACATTAACTGTTGCGTTTCATGCAGAGTGGTCCCAAGAAGTTTATAAATGCAGTCCGGTAGAAGATCATAGGCCGGTATTCTCAGCCATAATGAATAGTCCAAATCATTGAAGGCTAACTGAATCACGGGGAATGTTGATCCTCAGCAATCCAAAAATTCCCATTTATTAGAATGAATCAAGGGAGGCAGAATCAGAGTAAAGAATTCTTTTCGGTAATTCTCATCGGACTCAAACATTACATGATGAGGAGAAAGTGCTAAATGTGCCGGATTAGGCTGCGTATTGAACAGAATGTTTAGTTTCACGGGTACAAAGCAATAAAGCACGGGGTCATTAGAAGCGTGTACAGGGGAAATCATAGCCGAAGTTGTAGGCCACGGTAGAAGAAAAGGACGTACAAACTGTTTTTGTACACACAATTCACGCTTGAGGTGGCTGATGTAGATAGCTTCCGCAAGATGATCAATACGCAGCCCAATCGGGCGCATTTAGCACTTTCTCCTCATCATGTAATGTTTGAGTCCGATGAGAATTACCGAAAAGCATTCTTTACTCTGATTCTGCCTCCCTTGATTCATTCTGAAGCCTAACTGGTCAGCTGAGATTGCCGTTATCCTATGGCGTATGTGGATGGCTGTTGCTTGAAATCCCCCGTGTAGCTGCGCTTGATGTGCACGTTGACAAGTTGCCTACCAGTCTGTTACCCACTACCTCGTTCACCTGGCTCTAGGAGACAGTTGGTCATTGCTGCAGCGGACGGGGTGCACTGTTCTTGTGTCGGTGTTAGGATCAACGAGTGGTTCCATGCAATCAGTGTGGAGCGGACTACGGTTTAGTCACCGCCTTTTGTACGACTGAGTCCCAACTTCAGCGAGCTTGTGTTTTCCTGTGGAGGAGTGTGGGCCGGCTCCGTTGATGAAACGTGGCTCCCATCCACATGCCTCCCGGTCTTATTCCTTCCGGTTTACACTGGATAAGGGGTGTGTGGTTGGAGCTGTGGGTGGTGCAGCGTAAGCCACCCATGGTCTGTAGATGCAGTCGTTTTGTGGCTGACCACAGTGACAGGCAAATCCGAAACCGGATGCCGCCAACCATGTGGATGGCACATCCACCACAGGGTTTGTGAGGACTATCCTTCCGAAACAAATGATAGCCCAGTGTATTTAAGTAAAAGTCACATAGAGCTGCCGTGCAACATATTTCGCTGATACAAACGATGCGAAGAGTTTTGAGGAACATGAAGTTTGTTGGGAGATCCAGTCTGGGTAATAGCAGTGGAATATTTGTAGTAAATGAATTAAGTAAAAGGAATGATGTACGGTGCACAGATTTGGTCCTATTTCAACTTCTGTCATCATGGATTTGGGTGGCGCACACCACAGTGAAAAAACTGGGCTCTTTTGTGTGTTACCTCGTACTGATCCTAGCGAAGGAGATTCTGCAACAAATAGGTCATTTGGTTCTGTGTGCTCGTACGTCTAGGCCCTATAGGTGGGAGTGGATGCGAGCCTAACAAATAATCGCTTGGTAAATGGTAAGGTTGTTCAGTAGGAGGAAGTGACGGTGGAGGGTAAACTAGAAACTGATACCACCATTGAGAGCTAGTGTGCATGTGAGGATGTTCATCCGCCTACGTTCCTCCAGATCTGTCAATAAGATGCCAAATTGTTCGAATTAGCACGTTGCTATCTCCGTGTCGTAGATGTAGCAGGATGTTTTATGGTGGTTGATAATAGGTCGGCTTGCTATTACTTGACCACAGAATCGCTTCCAATACCATGTGCAGAAGTGCGGGAGAGTACAGTTGTCTTCAGCTTGTTTAATGAGTCTTCCTCATATCATGATAGAGGATGTTTTGGTGTTACCAGCCGTCAGGTATTCCCTGTGGTTTTGAGGAATGCGGCACCCTGCGACGGCAGTTGTTTCTAGTTGGGACCTCGGGTAATTGCTGTGATATTCAGTAAGAGATGGTTCGTTTGAATTTTAAATATTCTACACTTCACATTACAATTTTGTTTCGAATTGGCACCACGTACTACACGAATTCAGTGCTTGTGAAAGGCACACATAAGATGACACTAACTTACGTGGGATTTGGAACGGTACTTAAGTGCATGTGCCCAGTAATCGCTGGCCAGATTGGGTCAGGATTATCATGCGATAATACTTTGTGGGTACGTTGGAGGACTTAATGTTCGTGAATGTCGTTAGATAGAGGCGGTGTTCGTGGTCTGTAAAGGCCCACACGATTGGCGTGAACGTGAGCACTAAGACCGTCTGAATGATTCAGGTTAATTGCAAACCTCCTTTGTAGTGACGTTTGGTCGCTATCGATCAGTATAGTATTAAATTCGGTCAGCATAGCAGTGAACCATTCATTGTGCACAAAATGATTAGTCCTCGCCTCATCTAAGAATATAAGGAGAATTGGGCATGATCTTGTTGTCGTCTTATACAGAAGCCTTGCACATAGACGGTCAGAGCAACCCATACTGCATGTCCTGAGCAAGTTATTTATTTTACCTCTTTCTATATTCAAGTCTCAGGGTTTGTTGAATATAATCATCTACATTAACCTGTTCAAGCCTTCCGGAGTTCGAGTTGTGAGTAAGGATGAGTGAGAGCCAGCCGTCCTTTGAGCCATTTGCTAGTTCACAGAAGGACAGAACTTGATTGCATTTTGCCCAAAAGCGCAGCAATTCGGTTTTCATTGAGATGCCTGCTTTTATCTCAGGTAGTAAATCAATAATGTCACCAGGACGGACAGCTGTTGCTACTCGTTTGCTTCCTAGTCCTAGCTGAGACACTTGTCGTTCTGGTGGCATTATCGCTGCAGACTGTCAATGATTGTTTTCCGTCGCCCTATCTGGGGCAGTTTACGTTTGAATGGCATAATTGCTTCAGAATGCTACTGATTCCTATTGTCACTTTGCCTTAGCTATAGCATTTCGCGCTTCCGTAAAGTTAGCAGGCATTTCAGGGTGTACTGCTAATGGTTGAGCTGATTGCAAAGCGAGTTATTAGCGTCAAAATTTCTACGCAGTCTAGAATTGAGTAATCAAGAAGTAGCGTACGTTTGGCAATTTATTAGAAATGAAATAGGGAGCAACATTTCTGGTGCTGTGTGATGAGAAGCTGGTTAGTGCGTCCTGATTTTCCGTCCAGATTTGTCCTTTATTCTTTCAGGTTCAGCATGATCCGTCCGTGGGTGCCGCCTTTTTATTGATCCCAGAACTGTAAGGCACTATTCTGGACGCAGGCATGGATGCGATTTTGGGCGCGCGCCAGAACACAATCGAGCACAGTTGTTTAGCATAAGCGAAGGTCACATTTACGACCGTCAGGGTGGCTGCAGCTACTCACACAATGTAGGTTGTCGTACACTGAGGCTTGTCGAAAAGCTTGCGAAGCCTAATCTGGAACAATGGTAAAGCTTAAATGTGCACAAAAACTGAGGTGCTTGTGCGCTTCATTCTAGGTACAGTTATTGCTGGCTCGCCGAACAACCTCCTCGTGGTGTCAGCTGGGTGGTTCGGGATTAACCCGTTCCAGCAAATAGTTCGGCGGCAGTGTTCCAGGACGTGGTGGGTTTCGCCTGCCAAGTGTTCTCCCTATAAAAAGCCACAAATGTCTGCTTAACAACCCTGTGACGTGGCGGTCGTGACTCGCCACAAAATAAAGTCACTGCCCCGTGGATATCCGGATAATTCTCTCCAACCCACGGACACCAATCTCCTACTCGCATATTGATGACAATATCAAACATTGAAGATTGGAGCAGCACAACTACAAGCACAAAACATACAGCTACATACACATGCACACACAATGACATACATCCATACCCCCTACACAAACACAAACTGCTATGGCAAACATATCGGAATTTTGCACATTCTTGATCATGCATCGTTATGTCAAAATGATCATGCCCGTAAAGGCGTGCCTCACCTTGTTGAGAATAAAAGATTTATTTATTTA
>CALYDF020008001.1:0-12033 GCA_944474145.2 Dicrocoelium dendriticum | reverse complement strand
CATAACGCCTCCGACATGATTGACACAAATATTGAACCGGTCTATGTAGACCTCCGCCGACCAACTCGCTTTCCTCGCACTCCTGCGAAGCCGAAACACCCTCGCAGCACAACCAGCCTAGAAAAAGGCCAACAGCCGGAACCCGACACGCCTGGTATTATGAAACACCCCGCAGATCATTGGATCATTGGATGATAGAGAGCAGAAGGAAGATCCTTTGTCAGCTCCTTCACTTCCCGATCATTGCAGAGATGGCGTGGGTCATTGCGGTAGAAGGTTCCGCAGAGGACCACTGTAGCTGCCTTAGAGGCAGCATCACCTTAACAAAGATAATCGTGACCAGGCAATCTCGTGGCATAAGCGGATGACTGATAAGCGCAATCCACGTCTGTACCAGTGGAGTGCATGGGGCTGAAATCACCAGATCACAAACGTCACCCTCCAATCAGGTTTTGACCCAACACTCCAAAACACTGCGCAAGCCGTACCTGCTCGAGACGTCTACCGGCGCTATGCAGCCCCAGAACTATCACAAACGCCGCGGTTTCCACAAACTGATGACGTTCCACCAATCACCGGATCAAAATGGAACTGTAAACGACCCGTGCAGTGTTAGCACAATGTGCCTCGAATATCTAACCTGGATAAATATCCGCCTTGCACGCTATCGTTCATTCGGCCATACAAGAAGCGCTATACCCTCCAAACTTCAAATGCTCAATCCTGCTATCAACCCCCACAACCTCTCGAAACCCAGGGAACAACGTACTCTCTCAAGGAGGACGCCTTTCTGATAAGCTCTACCGCCCCGTCAACGAGAACACCATCCTGTGCTCCCCGACTATTCGCTCTGCTGAATGAAAAATATACCATGATGTAAAGCACTTCAGCTATGCTGTGCCCTCCACTGACCCTATTATGGGATAAGACAGGACACGACCCACCTCGCCCATTCCACCAAGAGTGCTCGCCAGCCCTCTAGTACCTCCATCAAGTCACTTGCTCATTGCAACTAAACCTGCACGGTTGGTTTCAGCTCTCCGGACCGGTTCTAAAGTCTAAAATACGACCAAAGCCTCATTAGCCGCCGAGAACCATCAGCTACCTACTCAACCACTTCCTGATCATATTACCATAACGCCATCTCCAACTTTCCTTACCATCTCCATGTACTCTGCGCCAGATGCACCCCGTTGTGCAAGTTACCTCACACAACCTAACTTCTTTAATTCTCCTTGCGTTGAACCATACAGCATGCTGCTTATCAACGTGCGCTCCATTACACACAAGATACCCCTTATTGGACCGTTTATCCTACTTTCATATCCACAGCTGTTTCTCATCTCAGAAACGTGGCATCCCTCAAGTGCCGCTGACAACCTACTACGCATCACAGGCTACACAACCTTCTGTAACGGACGAGACATCCTTCGTGGTGGCGGCTGCCTTATCTATGTCCGGAAGGCTTTGGTGCATCCGACTTCGAACTGCTTTCTGCAGGTGACCCTGAAGACTACATCTGGATCCAGACGATAGGAAGTCAACTTGATCTCCTTATCGGTTGCGTATATAACCTTCCACTCATATCTAGCGAAAATAGTACTGCACTCATTAAACTTTTTACTGAAGTCTCCCTCAGGTCTCCAAGCCACAAGATAGTGGGTGGAAATTTCAATATGCCACCCATCCCACGGAACGACCAGGCTGCGCCACGCAGAGGTAGAGGTTTCCTAAACCCCGTCCGCGCAAATAACTGGATCCAACCAGTTCACGATCACACCGGGCTTTCTAACACCCTAGGTTTAATTTTTACGCAAGTGGTCTCTGAAGTAGTCGCTGGTATACTAGACAAAGTGCATGGCTGCGTCCCCAAGCTGGTCAAACTGATATTTACACTTCCTACTCCACACTGCGTTACTTCTTGTTCTGTCAAACAGTTTCGAATGTTCAACCACGTTAACTGGGACAAATTTGCGATATTAGTGCGATCTGCGAACTGGGACAACTTCTCTTTAGCTACTGATATAGACACAACCGCACGCGTCCCATATCAAAATTTCTTTAGCTGCTTAGATGTGATTGCCTTACTGAATTGCAAAAGCCGATTTAAGATGACAGCGGAAGCAGACAAGGCCAGCGGCATACTAAGAAAGGTCGAAAATGCGCCGTCGATAGCCAAAACTAAGGAATTCCACATAATTGTTCGCAAGCTGGCAACCCTAACCAACTGGCGAACTGCGCAGGTAACAGTCAAGATTGCTTAAGAGGATGCTGCCCTTAAATATAACAATACAACCATGTCACTCACTCGACTACTCCGACAAAGACGCAACCGAAAATCTACGCCATTTGCCTCAAGGAGACTCTCTGGCGCATCCGTTATTAGCGATCCATCAGAAATATGTGAGACACTTGCCTAATACTTCAGCAATTCTTTCACTGACGCTAACGGGATCTCACCGGCTACGTCATCTAAACGCATTAAATACCACTTAACACTATTAACTTTGACCTACGTACTATCACTAGAGTAATCAACTCACTCAATAGGTCTCTCCTTAATATGGTCTCTCCTCTACGCTGCTGATACTCCGTGGCCAGGGCATTCCAGCTCTACTGCTCAATCTATTCACGCTTTTCCTTGTCCGGCCACATGGAAGCATGCCACCACCCTCCCCAAAACTTAAAAAGTCAGTCAGCAAGACAGAAACTCTCGCTTAATCAGCCACACGCCTATTGTGTCAAGAGTAATGTAACGAATAGACAAAGGAAGAATGTTCTCCTTCCTGCTTACTCGTAACCTCCTCAATCGACAACAATATGGATGTCCGCCCTCTTAATCATGTCAAACCCGTCAAGTTGAGTTCCTCAACCACGTAACTCCACAGATTGATAACCAGCAAGCACTAGCCATCCTCTTAGTGGACATGACAAAAGCCCTTGACAAAGTACCACATACACAACGCTTGACGAAGCTGGAATCATACGGTACTTCAGCCAAACTGCACACATGGTTCTCATCGCATCTTACCCCTCGCTGGCAGTCAGTAATGGTTGGGGACTTTATGTCACCCCCAAAACCCGTCAAAAGTGGCGTAATTCAAGGAGGCGTTTTAGGCCCTTACTATTCCTGCTCTTTATTAACGACGTGTTCCAGGTGTTTAAACCTAGGGCACTTACCTGTTTGCCGACGACATCAAAATTGTCTTCGCGTTCCATTTGTCAAACCTGCACACGGCCCTCTCCCATATACTGTACAACAGGTGATCTGGCTGCATGGTGCGACACATGGAAGCTGACATTCACACCAGCAAAATGCAATGTCCTTACATACATTTCGAAGGCTTTCTATGTTTAGCCTTCTAGGGGGGAGCTTTGTAGCGCCCAAAAAGATAACTCTTATCTTTCGTGTACAATTTACTTGTTGACCGATTGTACATTACTCCTCCTTGTTTTAATCTTACAACCGGCTCGACACACAACTGCCTTGTAAGTTCCCGCGCTCACGTGTACGCTCTTGCCTCGCTTCATCCGTCCGTTTCTTGTTGTAGTCCCATCGAATACAGTCCGCTGTGTCCGACTCCAATTGCCTTCTGATATCCGCGCTTAATTCCGCGCACCGTCTCGGACTAGTATTAACTAGTCCTACAAGTGGAGACAAGATTGGCCGAACTGGTACTGGAAACCGGAACGGTGCAGCACATCACGCAACCCACCTGCATAACCCCGCGCTCAATGCCATCATGCCTGGACCTGCTGCTAACCAGCTGCGAACAAACAGTGCATGACATAGAAGTTCTTGAGCCCATGGCGGCCAGTGATCACTCGACAATTATGGCCACTATTGACCTGCAGCTTCCATGTGTGCGTCCAGTGGCGCCAACATACAACTATTGGAAAGCTGACTTCGATGGCCTCATTCTAGCTGCCAATCAGCATGATTGGTCTATGCCACAGGATTCATCCGTTGAAACTTGCTGGACAAGCATTAAAGGGGCAGTGCACTCATTGCGTGCGCAATTTGTACCCCTCAAGACTCGGAAAGTTGGACCAATGAAACCAATTGGTTTGACAAAGAGTATAACCGACTGTCTCGACAACGGCGTCGACTAAATAAATAAAAAAATATTTATTAATTCTCGACTATGCGAGGCACGCCAATTAAGGCATGATCAGGTATGTACAGCTGTACAGACATTGTATGGGAACTGTAGTGACAGTAGAAAATTGTTCATATGTCCATGCTTGGAACTGTGCGATGGTGAACATGCGAAAGAACGAGTTGGTTGTAGTGGGATCGGGATCCATTTGTTTGGACACAATCGCTCTGCCATATATCGCAGTCATACCTCGAGTAATAATAGATAAATACTGAGTGATCCATTGGAAGATAATTGAAGAGCAAGCTATCCAGTATGATGATTCTAATTGAGCTGCCAGTGTGAAGTTATGGGCTGTGACTTTATTCGGTGGCGAGTCTCATTCGCCACGTTGCAGTGTTGTCAAACGGACATTTGTGGCTTTTTATAGGGAGAACGCTTGCCAGGCGAAAGCCCACAACGTCCTGAAACACTGCCGCCAATCCATTGAATGGCAAGTTGTAACTGGCTATGGTTATTTTTGAACGTTCTTTTGCTCCGTTATTCGCAGTCAAGTTGCGTCCCATTTTTCTGCTGACTGAAGCGCTATGCGAGTGGCCATTGCGTGCCTGGGTCCTCTCCTGTTCCAGATCGGTAGGTCAGGAACTAAGCATTCTTTCTGGATATGATGTGTTGATCATCTGCAGAGCCACGTGAAGCCTAGAAGAAAATACGTTGAAGTACGTTGAAGTCTTGGAGGACAGGATAGGTTCCGAAGAAAGAATCGCAGATCCCCCGGGGTATGTTTCACGGGTTTCACGGGTTTGCGCAGAAAGAGTAAGCGTAGCTTTTCGGTGGTTCTGCCTCGGGATGAGACTGGATAAGTCAGCAAGATGTAGCTAGGCAGTCAGATTAAAGTGGGGATAACAGTAGTGAATGTCGCGAGAAAGTAAATTTGCGGGACTACAGAGGCTATATAAAAGCCCGTTAGCATATCAAACGAAGCTCTCAGGCTGAGGGACAGGGTGTGTTGTGACTGCACAGCCTAGAACAGGTGGGAAGTGGAAGAGCCTACAAAAATCTCGAGGTGTTGCGAACAGACCTATGGACCAGTCGATGGTTCAAAAGTATGGGCTCAGTTTCGGAAAGCAGGAGACCATGGAGATGAGAGGAGGATATCGGCTCATGGAGAGAAAGCCGTATTATAAATGTCAGAAAGTTAACAGAGCGTCAACAGGATAGAAGTGTTAAACATAAAAGCGGATATACCAGTGATGAATCATGAGCAGCAGTGCTCTGGAGGCGGTGGAGACAGGGCGTTGCGCCTGCAGAGACTAGATCATTTAGAACTCAGAAGTTCGAGAGAGGTCAGAAGGCAGGAGGCCGTATAGCCAGAACTAGGTAAGTCAGGCTAGAGTGTGAAAATAGGGCTCTATGGGTGAGAAGAGAAAGGAAAAGAAAGCCGACGATGTGCTCCAGGTGCTGTGCGCAGACCGTTGGAGCTTACGGTTTCTGTTCATTAGGGTCACGGAAGTCGGAAGGTACGAGATCGTTGAGACGAGCCCAGAATGTCAGCTCGTAGGGTGAAAGTCGTATTAGTAAAGTCTAAGTGCTGACAGAGAGCATCAACAGAAATGGACATGTTAAGGAAAAAAGGGGACATGATAATAAGGTTCAATCATGACCAGCGGTGGTCTTGCGGTGAGGGTAACAGACTTTCGTCGGCAGAGTCTAGATCATTAGATCACAGAAGTCCGAGCGATGTCAGAAGGCAGGAGAGCGCACAGTCAAACCCGGGTAAGTCAGCAAGCTGAATCTAGGTCTCCAAAGTAATGTGGGAATAAGTAGTGAGTGTCATCAGAAAGCAGTTTTTGAAGCAGGTGGCTATATGAAAAGGCGGTTGCATGCCGAGGAACGGTCTCAGGATAAGGGGGACAGAGCACCAGGACAACAGAGCCTAGATCGTTAATGTTTGGAATGTAAGGAAGTAGTCAGAAAGCAGGAGGCTAGTCGGAATGCGTTCCTCCTGTCTGGCTCTGCCGATAACTATGAGGCATACAAGCGACAACGAAACTTGTGCAACAGCACAAAGACACGAAAACGCCGTCAGTTTGAGGAGCAGCTTGCTTGCTCAGCTAAAACTGCCCCGAAGCGCATATTTGCGTACAAGAAGCGACGCCTGAAGTCTGCAGGTGATGTGCCGGTGCTAGTGGGTTCGGACGGACAACCACTAAGTTCAAGCACCGAGCGTGCGTCCGCATTAGCGGCGCACTTCGCTTCTGTATTCGCAACTAACCAAACCTGCGCGCCAAGCTCTGCCGTCGCCGCACCGACTGAGCTAACCGACTTGATCTGCGACGTCGCGGAGGTACATGGGCTAGTCAGCTGCCTAGACAGCACGAAGCCAGCTGGACCGGATGGTCTCCATCCGCTGATCCTCAAGTCCTTGTCAGCTGTGATCTCACCTGCTGTAACCGACCTGTTCAACCGATCCCTGTCCGTAGGCTGCGTGCCTTGTGACTAGAAATGCGCCGTTGTCAAACCGATTCCAAAAGGCGGTGACACGCGCAAAGCGGAGAATTACCGCCCTATTTGTTTGACCGCAGTATTGTCGAAAGTTCTGGAGAAGATTGTGAAGAAGAGACTGCTCCAGCTACTGGAGACTAACTCTCTCCTGACGCCTGCACAGCATGGTATCGTGAGAGGCCGCTCGTTCATCACTAACCTGCTGCTAACATGGCATGAATGGTTGCAAGCAGTAAACCAACGTAAGTCAGTCGACGTGGTATACGTCGATTTCAGTAAGGCCTTCGACAGAGTGAATCACGAGATCCTCCTTCAGAAACTGAGGGAGTGCGGAGTCGGAGGCTCGCTGCACCAATGGATCCGTGACTTCTTAGTTGGACGGAAGTGGAGGGTGCAAGTCGACAGCCACCTGACCGACTGGTACCCGTCGACGAGCGGCGTTCCTCAGGGGACGGTGCTTGGCCACATTCTCTTCCTGATTCACATCAACGACGTGCCCAATCTCCTTCGGTCGCCGTGTGCCTTGTTCGCGGATGACCTGAAGCTATGGAGGGTGATCCATACGTCGGACGACTTTGACATACCTCAGCAGGACCTCGACCGCCTCTCCATGTGGTCCGCCGAAGTAAGTTTGCCTATCAACTCGGCAAACTCGCTACTTCTGTGCCTCGGTAAAGGTGGAGCGGGCCGATGGTACACTCTCGACGGCCAAGTTCTACACCCGACGCCTTGCGTCAGAGACCTTGGCGTTATACAACGTTACGACATGAAGTCACTGGACAACACGGACAATATGTAGCGCACAGCATTGCGTTCGCTGTGGGCGCTGAAACGTAGCTTCTGCACCTGGTCGAAAGAGATTGCCACTCGTCTCTTCACATCCATTGTACGACCGGTGCTAGAATACGGCTCACCCGCCTACTGTCCGTTGACGATAGGCGAGATACACAAGCTCGAAAAAGTACAACACATAGTCACACGGTCTTCAGGGTGTGCCGTATGAAGAAAGATGCAGACAACTGGGTCTGTATACTCTAGCCTACCGCCGCGTGCGAGTAAACCTCATCATGACCCATCGGGTATTGCATCTGAGTGCTTATCCGATGCTGAGGCCACTGCTCCATGTCCGTGCGTCAAGCAGCACACGAGGTCACCAGTAAAAACTGGTAGTCCCTGACCTCAAGTGGGTAGCTCATCCCTTGTGTCTTGAGCGGCAAGTGGTGAACATGTGGAACCGTTTGCCCTCGCGGATAGTAGAAGCGAACTCGGTGTCGGAATTCAAACGATTCCTGGACGCGCACTTTGCGGATGCCAGATTCGACGAAGCCTTCACAGGAAACTGACGAAGGAATCGTTCAATGATTATAACCCATGGAGCCCGTTAATCCACCAACTGCAGCTTCCGAAACGATGCCCATCCGTAATAGGCGGCGGAGTTGGTGAAGGACTCCATGTGGTTCATCCAAGAATATATGGTAAGTACATGGAGATTTTTTCTATGCTTGTAAATATTTTACTATTTTACTTTATTCACCTGGGCTAGCTCACTATTACAGGTAATACTGTGTCAGTGGGACATGTCCTACATTGAGATATAGCTACATAGATGTTCAACATCTTTCTCGCTATCATGGCTGGCTAGCCGAACAACCTCCTCGTGGTGCCAGCTGGGTGGTTCGGGTTTGACCCGTTCCAGCAAATAGTTAGGCGGCAGTGTTCCAGGACGTGGTGGGTGTTCGCCTGGCAAGCGTCCTCCCTATAAAAAGCCACAAATGTCTGCTTAACAACACTGTGACGTGGCGGTCGTGACTCGCCACAAAATAAAGTCACTGCCCCGTGGGTATCCGGATAATCCTTTCCAACGCACGGACATCCATTTTCTACTCGAGCATTGCCGACGATATGAGAGTCAAAGTTAGAGCAGCACAGTTACAAACAGGAACCTCACAGTGACACACCCACACACACACAGTTACGTAGTTACATACCCCCTATATAAACATACACTGTTACGGCAAACATAATGTGTTCTTGCACATTCAAACCACGCATCGTTGTCATAATGATCATGCCTGTAAAGGCGTGCCTCGCCTTGTCGAGAATAAAGAATTTATTTTTATTTTATTTTATTTTATAAGTGAGTATCAGGTCACCACCTATTCTTCGGTAGTGCATTGAGTACATCCCCAAACTGAGCAAGGGTTCAGGATACGTCTGTCCCCGTAGACAATGCACTAACCGAGTGCCCACTCGTAACACCCTCGCCAAGTCCATTTTGTCGCGGTTAAGGCATGGTGGATAAGCCTGAATACAATATTCCAGGTGGGGTCGGACGAATGCCGAAACTACCTTCACAAACAACTTGGCCGTCAGGATTCCGAAAGAGCGGCGGATAAACCACATCATACGAAACCCTCGACAAGCAGCCTCCTTCCAGTTGTCTCCAGAATGAAGTGCTGATGCGTGTACGACTCCTAAATCAACCTGCTGAGTGACAACAGGGAGTTCACCACCGCCCACAACACATCGGGTGGGAGGATTTGCAGCTCCGATTCGGAGAACAAAGCAGTTGGTTCTATTTATGAGCATCAACCATAAGATAGACCATTCCCAGAGCCTATCCGAGGCACGCTGAATTGCCTCAGGACACCCCGGGATATCCACAATATTCCAGAGCTTAAGGTCGTCAGCAAACATTAGTGATGACACCCTTAGCTCTCCCGGCAAGTCATTTACATAGATCGCGAACAACAATGGCCTTAATACCGAACCCTGCGGAACGCCACTAAGGACAGCTTGCCTGAGCAAAAGGCTACGCCCCACCCTTACGCACTGTTCCCTCCACTCAAGGAAGGTAGACACCCATTGAAGGGCGCGACCAAATATCCCTTAAAATCTCAAATTTAGTGAGAGCCGAAGATGTGGAACAGTGTCAAAAGCTTCCGAAAATTCTACGAATAGCACGTCTACAGCGTGGCCACTGTTTACCGCTTCGGTCCTGCTTTCACGAGCTACAAATAGATTAGTCTGACATGAAAATCCCTTTGCGGAATCCATGTTGCGCATCACTGAGAAGGTTGAATCTATTCAGGTGGTTCTCCACTGAATCCCTTATCAGCTTTTCAAACAACTTGACTACTACGCTTGTCAAACTGACAGGCCGGTTGTTCGCGGGTAGAGCGCTGTCACCGCCCTTAAAAATTGGACAGATGCTTGCCTCCTTCCATTCCGAAGGTAGGCTGCAGCAATCCAGTGATATTGAAAACACGCATGTGAGCGGACCACTCAGCTCAGTGGCCAATTCATGCAACAGCTTCGGGTGAATTGAATCAGGATCGGAAGCTTTAGAGGGATTAATGCTTTGCAGTAGCTCGAACGCCTGAGTCTCCGTTATGCCGTCCACCCATCCTCTCCTCTTAGGATGCGCCTGGTGAAATAGGTCACCGCTCGACGTCGGCGACATTCACCCCAGGGTGAAGCACAGATTCATCGTGAAGTCTTCACGGGGATAAGGCAAAGTCCTATGTACACTCCAAAGATGTATATTCGCCTTGCACTCGCGTTGCAATATTTCCATTAGGCTCACCACATGCGAACTTGGCTGACGGGGAGAGGGCAGGTAATCGTTATTCGGAATGGGGCGGAAATGGAAGTAAGACCCAATAGGTGGACGATTCCGGAGTCGCAACCGCGAGAAGCGCTCTCGTCTAGCGTGGAGAATCCAGTTGGCATGCCAGCAACCTTCGTCCGTTGTCCTGTGTTGTACCGTAAGTTAGATCAGATGACACGCCACAACCGCCGAGGGTCTTTATCTAGGATTGAGGTTGCTGAGCTACGTACCAACCGTGTGTGATCCGCTACTCCGAAAGGTTCAGAATGCCACTCAATGGGAAGGACCCGAGCCACTGTATCGCCGAATTATGGGCAATCGCCTTTTGACTGACCACTCATGCTAAGTGTCAAGTGTAGCTGGAATCTCGGTCGCTCGTCAAGACAGGATACCTCCATCCACAATTTTCCAAGTCAACGCGTAATCAAAAGCATCCAAACGGAAGTTCCGCTCGGAAGCGTCATTGATGAAGATCTTGAAAAGTTCTGCGGCGCCAGGACCGATCCTCTGTGGGACAACCGCCTAGCCTGAGCACCGGGAAGCGTGTACAGTCTCGTCACGTCGGACTAGCATTGTCCGGTTATCTCCACAGATCCAGCGATCCAAGACGAGACAACGTTCCAGAAATCACGTATTAATTCGTAGTTTATAAAGGTGTTTTCATGAGGAACCCTTATCCCAATGGACCTTGTGATAGTCGCTCCCAAATCAACTAAATCCATGACGTTTACCTCGCGTCTAAGGATTTCGCCCTTCTTTCCAAGGGCCACACGACAGTAATTCGCAGAGACAGGAAGCGCGCCCGCCCCGCAAACCCATGCAGCCCGCCCATAGAGATGACGCTTAAGGTTCTACCGAGGTGGATAAAAAGAAGTGTCCGCTTTGAGAATCCTCATCCCTTACCTTGCACAATAATGGACGTTTAAACAGATTGGTCGAGATAGTTACCAGTTCAGTTCAGATGGGGACTGGAACGATAGGAGAAATCCCGTGAGTGTTTCCATCTTGAGTGGATCGTTGAGCCAGGAATTGATGAAGTGCTCAGTTATTGATGGATCTAAAACGGAAACACCCGTATCGCACCCTGGCCAACCAGTTAATGCCCACGTTTCCTGCCCTAGCAGTCCCTGCTGTGGCAGTCACGTGAAGTAAGCAAAGGATAGGAAGAGAAATCGAAGGTACAGAATAGGGAAGTGCACTTAAATAAGAAAATAATACCAATACGTGAAGAAAAGTAGAGAAAAGAAAATCGAAGTACGAAGATGCGAGTTACTCATGGAAAATGGAAAGGTTTCGTGTTGCCACCCAAGAGCGTCAAGTTGCCGCTCAAACCCCTTAACCGTAGATTCCCTGATAACACTTTCCGGAAGCATGTTCCAGCGGTCGATAACTCGGCGTGACAGCCGGATTTCCGCCCTAATCCGATCGGACCGCGGTTTGTCCAGCTTCAACGAATGACCGCGTAGAACAGACAATCTAGCGGGACTGAATAGCCAGATAAATCTGGACCAACCTTCCCAGTCAAGATACGGTAGGTTAGGATTAGGTCTCCTCTAAGCCTTCGGTAGTGCATTGAATGCATTCCCAAACTAAGTAGACGCTCGGGGTACGTCCGTCCCCGTAATCCCTCGACTAACCAAGTACCCACTCGTAAAACCTCTCTAGCTCCATTTTGTCCCGGACGAGGCAGGGCGTACAAGCCTGGACACAGTATTCCAAGATGAGGGCCGAAACCCGAAAGCTCGGAGATACAGCCCTCCGGAAATATAGATGGACCGCCCGTCCCAAGACTCATAGAAGTAAACGTAGGATTAACCA
>CALYDF020008000.1:0-12026 GCA_944474145.2 Dicrocoelium dendriticum | reverse complement strand
CGTTTGTCACAATCGGGGCATAGTTCCGCGGTGACTGATAGTTCGGGCTGGTGGTTGCAAACAAATTTGAAAGGTAACGTCGAAACGTTAGAACAATGGATTTATGCGGGTACAAAAGCTAAAGCTTGACAAATCCCGTAGGGTGATCAGTGCGAAAAGCATAGAAGTGTGAAAAATTCAATGGAAACCAATTCAGTAAAATCGTTTAACAACGAGTCACTACAAGCTTGTGGACTCACCGAGTTTGAAGTGTCAAAATAATAATCCACTATAACTCCGGAGGGGATCATGAGGTATGGAGTATTTGGTTAAAAGAGTCACCGCCCCTTGAAATTCGCATGGCGCAAAGTGTTTGAGTTTGAAGCGTCAAAATATAAATCCACTGTTGAAATTTGCGTGGGGGAAAATTATTTTTAAAGTATGGATTTTGGATCTCTCAAAATTAGACTGTACTATGGGAGATAGTGCAATGAAGTGAGTGCACTATCAACTCGATTTTTGAACTCGATCAGGTTGGGTGCACTGACTACAGATTCTGGGAGAGCATTCCAGGCTTGGCAAACACGCAAGGAAAAGAAATTCCGTCGGCATTCCAAACGACTGTACTGCACTGCCAGGTTCAGATGATGGCCTCTCAGATTGTTGTTGTTACTGAGCTCCAGCAGATGGCGGCGGGTATGATTGGGGTCTGTCAGAATCTGATAAGCCAAAATCAAATCTCCCCGTAGTCGTCGATATTGACCACTAAATATCCCGAGCAATCTCAGTCTGTCTTCGTAGCATAACTGGCCTAAACCTTTCACGTTCTTCGTTGCGCGTCGTTGAGGTTTCTCTAAATCAGAGAGGTCTTTCCTCAGCCACGGCTGCCAGACTTGTATTGCATACTCCACGTGTGGTCGTATGTATGCACCTAGAAGTTGGTGAAAAACGGATGGATCGAAGCGTCCAAATGTGCGCCTGAGAAGGCCCAAATTTCGGATGCTCGCGTTCGATGCTTTCTTTGCCTGGGCTGAACAACCAAGGTCGGACTGAATCAAGACTCCTAAATCCTTTTCCTCAGCAGTTGTGTGAAGCACATGGTCACCCAGTTTATAGAAAAATGCTGATTGGTGACGTAAGTGTAATACTCTGCACTTTTCTGTGTTGAGTGGGAGTTGGTTCTAAACTGACCAAGCATACACCTTATCCAGATCCTCTTGAAGTATTGCGGAGTCGTCTGGTGTATTGATCGCTCTCCAGACGTTGACGTCGTCGGCATAGAGTAGGCAGTTGGAAAGAATGAGGGCCGCTGTGTCGTCAATATACATCAAAAACAATCGTGGCCCCAGTACCGATCCTTGTGGTACACCACATTCGACTTGGATTGGGTGGGACAGGGACCCACGCACTTTTACCTCTAAGCTCCGGTGGAGAAGAAAGCTTGTGATCCATCCTAGGAGCGGATCACCAATGCCGAAGCTCTGAAGTTTGCAGATCAGGATTCCATGGTCTAGTCGATCGAAGGCCTTTGAGAAATCTAGGTAGACCACGTCCACTCCTGCACCGCTGTCAATTAATTTGGTCCAACTCGATCTTGCTAGCAGCAGATTTGTGGTGCACGATTGATTCCGTCGAAAACCATGCTGTTCATGTGCAAGGAAGGTAGACTCTTCTAGATAGGCTGTTAATACGTCAGCAACAATAGCTTCCATAACCTTTGACAGGACTGGGAGAAGGGTTACAGGACGGCAGTTGGCTGGGTCAGAACGGCTACCGCCCTTGTGAATTGGGGTTATGATCCCACATTTCCACATCTCGGGTACATACATCTGATCGAAGCAACGTTGGAAGAATCGTGCCAGAGGCTCTGCTAAAGTTTCTCCCATTACCGCAAGGGACTTAGGGTGAATGTTGTCGATTCCAGGAGAGCTGTGCTTACGCATACACAACAACCTTTTTAATACCATCTCCGCCGTGAAAGTTATGTGCGTAAGTTTTGGTTGTAAAACAGCTGCTGACAAAGGAACAGATGACCAAGGAATGCATTGAAAGTTTGAAGCATATTGCAGCCGCAAGGCGTTCGCCGCATCCTCCGTAGTCAGCGTCATGCCATCTGGAGTTTGAAGAGGAGGGATTCCCCGTTTCACATTACGCAGGTTGTTTACATGTTGGTAGAGCAGCTTATGATTCGAAACCATGCGCTCCGTCAGATGCTGCTGGTATGTCAGTTTATCCTCACGAACGAGTTGAGTGCAATGATTACGTTGAATTGCATAGGCCGTCCAGCTCTCCGTGCTCGGGTGTTCCTTATAGATATGCCAGGCCGAGTTCCTCACTGCCATACATTTCCGTGTCCTACTTCGCACAAATGAAACAGTCTTCTTCGAGTGGACAACCTTAGTTTCGGATGCCTCTTCCACGAGAGTGCTAAATTGGTTGACGAAATGTGGTCATGCGACTGTCGGTACTTCGTCTGTCAGAAAGTTCCAGTTGGCTGTCTCTGCAAGTCGAGCCAGCTCATCGTATCGTATGATAACTCGGCTTTCCCGTGTAGTTTTGGTGAAGGTTCGCGATGGTTTTATAGAGGCTCCCTGCAAACATCTGGTTACATTTTGCCGTATATTCCACCAACGCTTGCATATATATATATATATATATATATATATATATATATATATATATATATATATATATATATATATATATATATATATATATATATATATATATATATAATCGAGCGAAATGCCACTGACCACAATACCAACAAGCACTAGGCGGACAGTCTCGGCGTGCGAAGTCGGAGAGACGCACGGAATTGTGCAGTGGCCTAGAGTGTGTGAACATCCAGCCCACAAGATTCGCTGTGCCGTTGGATCATTCCTTTTTCATGCTGCAGAGTCAACATACATCCACATTCCTGTACCAACTGCTGTCGTAAAACTTCTGGATTATACTCCAACCTAGATAACAAACGTGTTCGAATCTCCGCATCTTTTGGAGAACGCAATCCACAAACAAAAATGAGCGGTTTAAGCTGATCACTTGTGAGTGTGCTAAACTGAAAACGTTCACATTCCTTGCTAACAACAACTGCATCAGTCACAGAATCATCCTCATGGCGCTTAACAACTTGAAATCATCGGGAACCTGCGTTGAAAAGTAAAGTTATAGGGCCGAAAATCCTAGTCAAGTGTTTCAGTGTCGTCCAATGATATATTCCGCGGGTTCTAGGGAATGGAGCAACTTAAAAGATATTTCTTATCTTATGTACACTTTTGTTACTCAATCGTACAATATTGGTTTTTGTTTTAATGCCGACCCTACGGCCATTCTTACCTACAACTGGTGTAGTTTCCGGCTGAGAGGGAACGATCTTGGCCTATTGGTTGTTGTTTACCGCCCACCATCGTCTACTCCTGAGATGGACTGCAATTTGATGGCTGCGTTGAGGCGTGATAAACAGGAAGTACAGTCACATTCTAGTCACCGGTGACTTCAACTTACATGCCCTCGAATCCCGGGCCACACCAGGAGAACAATTCAAAACAGATTTGCAAGAGCTGGTTTCAGACTTCCCGCTTTATGGCCACGTCACTACGCCCACCAGGTTCAGGGGAACTGACATGCCATTATGTTGGACCGAACATTCACCAATGAAGAACTGATGGCCGAGAGAGTGATAACCGATACTCCTTTGGGTCGCAGTGACCATGCGACACTAGTGTTTCATTACATGTGCTACGCGGATTATCCTAAAGAGCATGCCGAGGAATATCATGTCGTAACCAACTATGACGACCTGCCTGACTTCATTGATGCAACAAGCTGATCGTTCTTAGCTGAAGTAACCCCTGAGGTGGCCTGCGGAGAATTCGTCAACATATTTACCAAGCTCGTGGCAAGCACATCTGAAACCAAACTCTGCCGGCCTAAAAGGATGAAGTCTTTCGTAAGGAGCAGGACACGTAAATACATGGCATTAAGGGACTTGGCATGGCACACCTACATAGCTTCCCCGAACTACCATACCTGGGATGTCTACACAATACAGAGAAACCACTGTGTCAAACTCGTCCGGCAGGATAAACTGAAGAACCAACAAGGGCTGGTGGAAAAGTTTCGCTCCAATCCAAAACTGCTATACAGACACGTAAACAATTTGCGCCGTGTTAAGCGCGGTATTCCTGCTCTGCACACAGCATGCGAGTTAGCCCAAACCGCACAAGATGCGGCCAACGTCCTTGGACAACAATTTGGCCGTAAGTAAAATGGAAACTTTATAGTGTTGCTCATCCCAACACTGGCACCCCAAGACCGCGGTTTCGTCCTGGTTGGGAGTCATCAGTTGGAGATAGCCTGAGTTGGGCTGGAACTCAGAGCATAGTGGCTCATGGTTGACACCATGAGCACTATGACACTGAGAGCCACGAGCAACGCTTGGTCCAGTGGAAACGATTGCAAAGTTGGGCTTGAAGTATCCGCTGGTGGTCTTTGTGATCGGAATGACCGACGTCCACCTCAAGTGAACCGAGATCTCAATAGAGGTTGCTTGTAGCAACCCAAAAACCAGCGGATACTCCAAGCCCAACTTTGCAATTTGGCCGTACCTTCCATAGCGCGCAATCATCATACATCCTGCCTAAGCAGATAACGCCGCCATCAGGGCTTAATCACATATCGTTCATCTCCGCAGCTGAACTGAGGAGACTGATGTCTCTGCGCGAGTTCAGCTCCCCAGGTGCGGACGGCATTCGCCCGAAGGCGTTGAAAGTTGCTGCCATGAGTTTGTCAGGACCACTAGCAATTTTTTTTCAACGATGTCTGAACGAGATGCACATCCACACGATGTGGAAGCACGGAATCATCACGCCTATCTACAAAAGTGGCAGGCGTGCTGAACCAGCAAATTATCGCCCGATAACACTACTTCCTGTAATCTCCAAGATTTTGGAGTCCATTGTAGCTGAGGCATTGATGGGGTACCTAGAGAACAACAAAATTCTCGTTCCGGATTTCGCCAAAATCGCTCCTGTACCACTAATTTCTTGATTGCTCGTGCAAGCTGGACGGAATCTGTGAACGCTGGCCTACTTGGATTTCTCAAAGGCATTCGACCGTATAGACCATAACATTCTCCTCCACAAACTCCAGAAATATGGAATCGCCGATCCTGTTCTGGGCTGGATATGAGACTTTCTCGTTCAACGTCACCAGAATGTGAGGGTTAGAAGCAACCTGTCGGAATCCATCGAAGTTCAGTGCGGCGTACATGAAGGCTCGGTACTTGGACCCCGCCTGTTCCTGGTTTTCATAAATGATCGCGCTAGCGTGCTATCTTCTAACTGTTTGCTATTTGCCGATGACATAAAGGTATGGCGCACTACAGTTGCAGTAGAGGATCACGCAGTGTTACAGGAGGACCTGGACAAAGCGTACATATGGTCCATCGAGAACATGCTGCATTTCAATGTCACCAAGTGCAAAGTTCTCAGCATACGGCACAAGAGTATGCACAAGTACCGCCTAGGACCACAAATTCTACAGTGGGCTTCTCACGAGTGCGATCTCGGTGTGATAGTTCAGGACGACCTCGGTTGTTTGAGGCAGACTGAAAAGGCAGCCAAGAAAGAAAACCAGTACCTTGACCTTCCTCGCAGAGCTTTCGGGAAGTTCGACCCTTCGATCTTTCCAAAAATGCTTAGTGCGTACGTGAGGCCGCACGCGGAATACGCTATCCAAGCGTGGCAACCCTGGCTCAAGCACCATCTCACCGCGCTCCATACTGCACAACGTAGGGCAACGAAGAGCGTCAGAGGTTTGACCAGCCTCCCCTACCCACTCAGGCTGAAGACCCTCAAAATATACAGTGGACGTTATCGGCGTCTAAGGGGCGATCTCATAATGGTGTACCAGATCCTGAGAAACCCCAACCACCCATGCCATTCCTTTCTGATACCCAGTCAAAACACCCCGCTAAGAGGTCACCAGTTTAAGTTAGTCACGCAGTACAGCCGCCTGGAATGTCGGCGAAACTATTTCTCCCTTCAAGTGGCACAGCCTTGGAACGCCCTCCCGGAACATGTAATTAATGCACCCACGCTATCCCTTTTCACAAAATGCCTTGACGATACTCTGTCACATGTACACTACGTGCTATATCCCATGACCACCAGATGCTGGCACTAATGCACAACAGACAGTGCCATAACCCTACTCGAGAATGAGAACTGAGAACTGGTGCGAAGCAGCGAGTAGAGGTTGCTCTGTGTAGCTGCATCATTCGTCGTTTTCGGATATGAACTCTTTATTTATCGTTTCGCTCTCTGTACTTTGCCTCTGCAAATTGTTGGTCTAGTAGCATCTTGAATTTAGACACGGTGTTCGCTTCTACTATATGCTGAGGCAGGTCGTTCCATACATTCACCACTCTGCGTTCGAAACAGAGTTGATGGGCGACCCGCTTCAAATCCGGGACGATAAGTTTATACCGGTGTCCTCGCGTGCAGCTTGAAGTGCGCAGATGAAATAGTTGTCTCAACATGGGGCAATCACCCAGATGTAATATTCGGTGCGTCATGATGAGGTCAACCCTCAGCCGACGATAAGATAGGGTGTATAACCCTAGTTTCTTACATCGGTCTTCGTATGACATACCTCGTAAGTTGGGAATCAGCCTGGTGGCTACATGCTGCACCCACTCAAGCTTTTCTACTTCGCCCCGGGTGATGGGACAGTATGCGGGAGTGCCGTACTCCAGCATTGGTCGTATTATCGAGACGAAGAGGCGAGAAGCAATCTCTTCGGACCAAGTGCAAAAGTTGCGCCTGAGAGCCCAAAGCATACGAAGGCTGTTTTGGTACAGCCTTTTCGTGGGATCAATGGACTTTAGGTCGCAGCGTGAGAGTACACCGAGGTCGCGCACGAAAGGAGCGGGATGCAACGGTTGTCCAGCCACTGTGTACGTTCGGCCGTGATCACACTTACCCAACCTCATGAATTGCGACTTGGCAGGGTTGATCGGAAGGTTACCCTCTGCAGACCATGTTGAGAGGCGGTAGAGATCCTGCTGAAGTAAATCGCAATCATTGAGTGTGCGGATTACTCTCCACACTTTCAAGTCATCTGCGAACAAAGCACAATGTGATTGTAGTAGCTGAGGCACATCGTTTATATGGATTAGAAACAATATCGGTCCCAGTACAGTGCCTTGGGGCACGCCGCTGCTCGATGGATACCACTCAGTTAGATGGTTGTCCACCTGGACTCTCCACTTTCGATCAATAAGGAAATTGCTGATCCATTTGTGCAGCGAACCACCAACACCGCACATCCTCAGTCTGTCAAGGAGCACTGCATGGTTAACCTTGTCGAAAGCCTTACTGAAGTCAATGTAAATGACGTCAACCGATTGGCCTTTGTTCAGCGCTTGTAACCATTCGTGCCTCGTCAACAGTAGGTTGGTGATGCACGAACGACCTTTCAGGAAACCATGCTGTGCGGAGGTTAACAGGTTTTTCGACTCGAGAAGTTGCAGAAGGCTCTTCTTCACGATCTTCTCGAGCGTCTTTGCCAAAACTGCCGTCAGGCAGATCGGCCGGTAGTTATCCACTTTGCTTGGGTTACCACCTTTCGGGATAGGCTTTACGACTGAGCATTTCCAGTCGTCCGGTAGTAGACCAGTGGATGGTGACCTGTTAAACAGTTCAGTTACAGAAGGTGCAATTATGGTCGATAATGACTTGAGGATTAGTGGGTGTATACCATCTGGCCCAGCAGGTTTCGTCCCGTCAAGATTTGCTAGAATCTTGCGTACATCCTCAATATTGAGTCATGCTAGACCACTTGCACAGAATTCGATAAAGGCTACTAATGTAGAAACTGGATTTATGTATCCTGTCGACCCAAGATAGTTGCACACGAGTAAACGTTGTCCTTGCTACTTTTTTATTTTTTCTCTCGCCTATTATGCGGTCAGTAACCACTCCCCTTATAGCTTTGTGTGCGTACATTCTCATTGCAAACTCCCTTTATGCGACAGTGCAGTTAAATCTGTAATCGCCCAAACTGACTACTCCATTATCCCTTGCTCTATCTTTTTTGTTATGCTAAACACCCTATGGGACATGTCAAGCACCTGCTTTTTTACCCGTTATAAATCCTTGTGCATTGTACATCCGACTCACCACCTGTGTCCACCGTGAGTTCCGACACTGACGTACGCTCTCGTCGCTTCATCCGCTTTTCGTTCGATCGCAGCCTTTCTAGAATACAATCCGTTGTGTCCGTTCTTCTGGTTTTCTGGTATCCACACCAGAGCAAGAACACTCTCGGACTAGTATAGACTAGTCCTACAAATTGGTGACCCCGATTCGCATGCGCGAATTTTCAAATTTTTTGGTCGTTTCGTTTTCGGCGAGTTCGTTCCAAGTCGTTTTTTCCTTAATCCCTGGTGGATTATTTACCATCCATTGGTTTTTAAAACTTCATTCGTATTACTCATATACCATGTCTGATGCCGATGTAAAACCCGGGTCGGGCGGTAGCATGAATTTGCTCACTTTGGCTATTCAGGATTTTATGGCACACAAGCCCAGCGTCTGGTTTGCCATTTTTGACACAGAGCTAGAGAACAGAGGGATCTCTGCCGATCAAGCTAAATACAACCAACTCGTCCCACGCCTTCCGCAACAGGTGGTGACACTGGTTGAAGATGTACTGCTTCATCCACCGAAGGACGATAAGTACGAAGCAAGGAAGCAATTGATCCTAAAGGAGTCGCAACCCAGCGCTCGTGATCGACTGGATCAAGTCATTAATAGCACTAAGCTAGGCAACCGTAAGCCTTCAGTTTTGCTCCACGATGTTTAGCAGCTAGCTAGCCCTTCGTACATGAGTGAAGAAGCTTTAAAAAACTGTGGCTCTCATGCCTACTTGATCCTCTTCCTTTAATGCACTTAGCGTATCCAGATAGATCGCTTAAAGAGCTGGCCATAACCACAGACGCAGCATTGACAGATTTCCTCAGCACACGAAGGCATCCAGTAACATTTTCGCCACATTAGCTGAAAAAGACTTGAGTACGCAAGCGTGCGCGCAAGCAGACCCCAGAGACGAAGAGATAGCCGCGCTTCATCGTGAATTAGCAACCATGCAGTTAGAAAGACAAGGCTTAATGACACCGCACGCAGACCATGAAATAGCACCCATTCGTCACGGAGCCTATCCGTCCCGACCTCCACCGTACAGATCCAGGTCACCGCGCAGACGCAGTCTATCACCCCCTCGCAGCCGAGCCCGAAATGCCAACTTAATGGATGATTTGTGTAGGTATCATCGCCAGTATGGTTACAAAGTTCGACGTTGCCGTTCACCTTGTGCCAACCAAGGTGTAGTGGCACAGGAAAACTAGTTCGCCGGCACATGAATGCGGCCCACGAATCCAGCAGCGACAAAACAGGCCGTCTGTTTTTACCTCAGGGATAGGCGCTTCCGAGTCACTTTCCTTATCGACACAGGAGCCGAAGTGAGCGTTATCCCTGCCAGAGCACAAGACAAGCATTCGAAGCCTACGTACAATCTACGGGCAGCCAACGGCTCACGGATAGCTCCATACGGTAAGCGCATGATGAAGCTAGATTTAAATCCTCCGCAGAGACTTTCACTGGGTTCTCACGGTTGCGTCAGTAACTCTCGCAAGTAGCGGCATCGATATTTTTCGCCATTTCGGATTGCTTGTCGACGCGGGTCGTCACAGAATATTAGATGATCATAAAAAACTAGGTGTTGATGGCGTCCTTTCAGATGCCCCGATAATCAGCCCCGTACTTTGGATCGCAGACGCGCCGTCCGACTACTTGAGCTTCCTCTCCGAACACCCGCGACTGGTTCGACCGGCTGCAGAGTTTCCACCAGTCACGACAGAGGTCGCTCACCACATAGTCACGTGCGGTCAACCAGTTAGCGCACGACCAAGACGGCTTGCTCCAGACAAACTAGGAGCAACACGAGCTGAATTCGACCACATGCTTCAGCTCGGTATCGTCAGACCGTCCAACAGCCCATGGGCGTCACCTCTGCACATGGTCCCGAAGAAGGTAATGGGGGACTGGCGTCCTTGCGGCGACTATCGAACCTTGAATACGGTTACCAAGCCTGATCGCTATCCGATCCCACACATAGTGGATCTCACCGCCAGTCTGGCGGGTCAAAAGATCTTCAGCAAAAGCGACTTGGTACGCACATACAACCAAATTCCGGTAGCCGAGGCGGACATCGCTAAAACTGCCATGACAACTCCATTTGGTTTGTTCGAATTCCTGCGCATGCCATTTGGTCTAAAGAATGCCGCGCAAACCTTTGAGCGCTTCATCAACCAAGTTTGTCGCGGCTTAGACTTCACTAACGCTTATCTCGACGACATTTTAATCGCCAGCTCTTCACGCGCAGAGCACATGCGCCACGTACGAACAATTTTTGATCGTTTATCTCAACACGGGGTGACGATCAACGCAGAAAAGTGTTCGTTTGGTGTCGACTCAGTCAACTTCCTTGGCCATCGTATCCTCTGCATGCGTCGTGCCACGGCAGGATAAAATTCAAGCCATCATCGACTACCCTGAGCTTCATCCTTTCAAACAGCTCAGGCGTTTTGATGGACTTGTCAACTTTTACCAACGGTTCATACCCAACTGCGCGTCGCTGATGCAACCCCTCAGGACCTTCACCGAGGGAAACTAAAGAAATTCGAATGTCCTACCGCAGCACGCGCTGCTTTTAAGTCGCTGAAAGAGGCTATCGCCAACATAGCTTCTGTAGCGCATCACGATCCGGCCGCCCCACTGTCCCTCAGTACTGACGCCTCGGACGTGGCAGTCGACGCTGTTTTGCAACAACGAGTAGCCGACATGTGGCAGCACTTAGCGTTTTTCTCCAAACGCCTACAACCTACCGAATCTCGCTACAGCACGTTCGGTAGAGAACTACTAGCCGTATATCTAGCGATACATCACTTTCGACACGTCTTAGAAGGCCGCTCCTTTGCCGTCTTCACCGACCACAAACCCCTGACTTACGTGCTCGGCTCGATTACCGACCGATACCCTCCTAGAGGGTCGCGCCACCTTGACGATATCGCTCAGTTTACGACAGATATACGGCATGTCTCAGGTGTGCACAATGCCGTCGCCGATACAGTTTCCCGCATCCAAGCTATCTCCGCTGACGCTGGCACTGCTATTGACTTGGCAGTTATGGCCACAGCGCAACTCAACGATCCTGAAGTTGATCTACTAAGCAGGTCTCCTTCACTGGACATACGACCCGTTCCGCTGACATCATCAAACGGAACTATACTTTACGTTTTATCTCTGGGCACGCCACGGCCAGTCGTCCCATGCGAGTTTCGGCAGACCGTGTTCGACATCTTGCACGGCTTGTCTCATATAGGCGTTCGTGCATCGGTTAAACTCGTAACCGCACGATTCGTTTGGTGCAATGTCAATCTGGAGGTCCGTACGCAGGCAGCTGCTTGCCTTCCAAGTCAACGCGCGAAGGTGTACAACCACACGAGAAGCCCATTAGGCACGTTTGCGACGCCAGACGCACGTTTTCATCACGTGCACGTTGACCTCGTAGGTCCTCTGCCGTCTTCGAAAGGCATTGTGTATCTACTGACCTGTGTCGATCGGTTCACTAGGTGGCCAAAAGCTATTCCCATATCTAACTGCGCTTCGGAAACAGTAACAAACGCTTTTCTGGAGCGCTGGGTAGCTCAGTACGGCTGTCCAGCCATCGTGACCACCGATCGAGGACCACATTTCTCCACCAGATCATCATCACCATCATCATCAACAGCAGTACATCAGCCATTTAAACTGATGCTTCGCTGCCATAAAACCATAAGGACCTATGGAATAAAGAATAAGAAGAGGGAGAGAAGGGGGACTTACCTGAAAACCTTAATGCCTTAAGCAAACATTCTAGATCAAGGCGCCTACACCTTGTGTAGACAACATACCGTCACAAACAGCTGGCTATCGTGCAAA
>CALYDF020007999.1:0-12049 GCA_944474145.2 Dicrocoelium dendriticum | reverse complement strand
ACAAATGTGACATGGCATCGTAAGTGTATCATCTATCTCTGAATCGAATGATGGTAAAATATTAATCTAACAATGTTCTGAACTGCTGCACAGATGTTGCTCCCTTCACCTGTTCAAGAAAACTGCTCAAATAGTTACCACTCCATTCGAAGAATATTGGGTGGGGAACACGTTTCACATCCGGCACAACAAGTTTGTATCTGTGTATGCGTGTGCTGCCTGGCCCTCGTAATTGTAGCATTGGTCTCAAAATAGGGAATTCACCGAGATGTAGAGTACGGTAGGTCATAATGAGGTCGGCTGGCAAGCGACGTTAGGACAAGGTGTAGAGTCCTAGTTTCTCGCACTTGTCTTAATATCTCAAACCACATAACTCGGGATGACCTGGTAGAAACGTGTTGGACCCTATCGATCTTTTGTGCCCCGCCTCGGTTAATCGGAATGTAGGCCGGCGAACCGTACTCTAGCATTGGTATAATGATAGAAGAGAAGAGGCGAGTGGCAACCTTTACAAAACATTTGCCGAAACTACGTTTGAGCGCCCAAAGCATGCGCAGTCCGTTCCGATATAGCCTGCTCGTATGGTCCACGAACTTCAAATCGTATTGTGAGATTACATCTCGGTCCTTCACGGAGGATGTGGGATGCAGCGTTTGGCTGTAAAGGGTGTAGTTTCGGCCGTCAGCACCCTTCCCCAGGCTCATAAATACAGACTTGAATAATTTGACCGGGAGATGAACTGCTACAGACCATGTGGATAGGCCGTTGGAGACATGCTGAAGTAGACCAAAGTACATTTCTCTCTAAATATTCATGTCGTCCACAAACAAGGCATAAGCGACCGGAGAAGCTGAGGTAGAGGGTTGATGTGGATCAGGAACAGAGTGGGCCCCAGAAAATTGCTTTGAGGCACAACACTTGTAGACGGATACCAGTCTGTTAGATGTTCGTCAACCCGTGCCCTCTAGTTTCGTTCAACAAGAAAGTCTCGGATGCACTGTCGCAGTGAGCCACCGACAGCATATATTCTGCGGTTGGGAAGGAGAACCTCATGGCTGACCTTGTTGAACGTTTTAGTGACATCGATGATATCATATCGACAGATATCCCCTCGCATATTGCCTTCAACCAATCATGTCTCGTCACAAGCTAGTATGTTATGCAAGATCCGTCTTGCATAAAACCGTGCAGTGCGGGCGTCAGGGTTGTTTGCTTTTAGCAACTGCAACAATCACTTATTCTCGATTTTCTAAGCCAACTTTGCCAAAATAGGCGTCAGACAAATTAACCTATGGTTGTCTACTTTGCACTTGCAGAGAGTAAAATGTTTTCCACATAAATGGCCGACACTGGTATTACTCAAATAATTATAGGATCGCCATGGTGACCTGGGTTTACTTGACGAGTAAATCTCATCAGCTTGATTTGACTTTTACTTTATCAAAATACAGAGTACGTTTCATTTTTCTTTTTCATCAGACCACTCATCCTGCAATGGGAGGGCAGCAGATTCAGGACATTAGTGCACACGAAAGTCGGGATATAAGGTTGGATCCTATTTTGCTAAAATGTAAGGTCGGGTTATTTTGGACTTGGCTTTTTGCCAATTGATGATGGTTCCGAGTACCGCTTGTCTATCAGAGCTATGGTCGGCTTTTGCCTGGCAAGTTCTCAGAATCAAAGAAGGTAACGGTAATGTGGAGGTAGTCAATTGTGGTTTGGGCGAATCAAATATTGCATACTTGCTTCTCTTTGAAGCTACTGTGTTATCCTTGTGCCCACTTGCGTCTAGTGTTTTAATCTTGGCTTTCGTGTTATTTTTGTTCTACTTCTTCTGCTAACCGGTCACACATTTGAATTAGAAGAAGTAGGCATTTGACCAGTGAGATCGTCGAACGCGCAGTACAAAAATTAGAGATGGTCATCGGATCTCATTCAATGTCACGTGTTTCTTAAGGAGAGATTTGCCCTTTTTGAATGGTGTAATTTGAAATTTGGTTAGCAAGGTAAATCAAATTGACCAATTGGTTACACTCTGCGGACCGGCCTTTTCCCATCGACCGGAGCATTTTGGATTCGCATCTGCTTGCTTTCTACTACTCGCCACAGTTTTGCAACCTTACACAGGTAGCTATTTGACGTTGCGTAATTTTCCGACTATCCTGTTACCTACATTATTCAGACGGATGTTTGCGGCTACTTCGCTTCCTGGTCACACACTATCGTGTGGATGGAGGGGCACGCGATAAACGCAACCTGCTCGAAGTTGAAACGGATGCATTGCACACTGGTTACTATTCACTCGCCTGTCCATACGGCGCACGTTCAGATGACTGCTTGTGCGAGTTGTAGTTTTGTTTACAGGTCGGAGCCTGGGGTAGGACAACCCGATTGACACGGCAGCAGGGTGGATCGATCGCCCTCGACCGATAAAATTGGTCATCAGATGCGACAAGCTAGCTGTCAACAAGGCAGAGTACAAGATGCCGGAAAACAATTTTAAAAGTTTTCATGAAAGCTGATAGATTATCTTCAATATTTTACGTGTGACGTAGAGAGCACATGGTATATGCTAATCCAAAATCTTTTAAGATTGCACGTAGATAGCGTGCAAAATGTGCACATTGTCAGAGCTTCGGTTTTAGATCCACTTGTCAGTGACAAATAAGGTGGCCGGGACATATCCGACGCATTGCTGCTACCAAGATGTCGGGACATATGAATGATGGCAAACTTTGTGCGGAGCACCGGAATTCCGGAAACCCATAGTTACGCTTTTAGCATGATCTTGCAAAGTTTATAAAGACCTATTATTTAAATGAATCCTACGAAGCAGTTTTGGTGCATAGAATTCCATAGTTTGGACCCATCAAAAATGCGGTATTTCTGGGTCACATAAGAAAGCTACTGATTCAGGTAGAAATATACTGGTCAAGTAAACATTGGATTGTGGGAGAAAGCTGTTTTTACTGAATAAGCCTGTCGAAGTAACACATGGCATCGTGTATGGCTCAACATCCAAACATTCTCGCATCCCCTTAGTGTGCCATATATATATATATATATCCTCAACACAGCCAAATGGTACAATTGGCAAAGCGCCACAAGGTAGGAAAAATACAATAAACATAGGAGGATAGAGAAGGAGATACAATGTTCCTTGAAGTAATGAGTCACAACAAATCAGCCATTGTGCAATATATAACGTCATATCTGAGAGCGTTTCCAGCCATGTGTGTTCCTGATCCTTTACACTTTAACCAGGGAGACAAGAGCGCCCGACCACGGCAAACTTTGATGCTAGCTTCTTAATGCCCTTGGCCTAAGTCATACGTTGGCCATCTTGCTTTTCGTCTATAGCGAAATTGAACAAAGCGGGATGATTGGCAACCATGTCTAATCCCACTTGTGATACCAAAATGAGGCAGAAGTCCACCGTACATCCGCACTAGGTACAAGGTTTGAGAAGCTGTTTGAGCTCAGCGTTAGTAGTCTTGCGAAGTGGATGGTACTGAGTGCTATCAGGAATTATTTGACGGGCTTCGAGAAGCTGGATGGATCGTGCAGATATCCAGTGGTTGATCGGACTACTGGTGAAGACACCGACAAATGTTGCAGAGTTGTACATGGTGTCGCGGATGTGTCCAATGTCTGTGCAGTGAGGCTAAGGTATTCTGAAACGCACGGAAAACGTTTGGAGCAGAAAGCTTAGCTACGTCAAACCGTTTTTGTCGAAGCTGCTGGGCACCAGCGAACAGCTGAATATTCACATAATAATGGATTGAACCTAGAATGCCTTAGAACACGTATTTTCACACAAAGGAAATTGTCGCGTTCCCTGATCGTACTATGGAAACAAAATAATATTTATCAAGAAGAACTGAAGGAATGTTGCACAACAAGCCTTATCATATGAAGGGCTAAACTGCAGAGAATAAGTAATATATTCTCGATTCAAATACCCGATTGCTGAAAAAATGGGAATTCCACAAATATTTAACGGATTATTTAAGTATTCTTAATAATGCATAATGGCGTTATAAGAAGGCAGTTTTTAGGATGACATTGACGATGCATTTGTTAACCTCTGGATTTCTCTCATCTTATTAACCTTTAAGGTGACATTTACAACTTCTTCAATTATTTATGATGCAATTCAAAGGAAATCATTTTACGCAGCAGCCTGCAACCTATCAGATATTTAATCGCTACGCGTATGCTTGAATCAAAAATGATAGAAAATGGTAGAGTGAATGCAGTTTCGTTCATATATATAGCAAACAATTATGTGTGTTGTTAAATGCTTTTGGCTGGATTTGAAGAACACAGTTAAGTTTGAAGGATTCCCCCCAATAGTAACGTCAGTTACCACCAACTCAAATTTGCAACTTAGTGCAGTCAAAATAATCAAGGACAATGTTTTTCTATTCGGCTATCCCGCAGAAGACGCACTCTTTCAACTCACATCAATTGAACCCTGAATAGCGGTGGTAGATCATATTTACGAATCGCTATCTTGTTTACGCTACCTGTTACAGTCAAATTAAGACGAACTTGGAATATAGCGAGCCAAACATCTTGCCAACAGTCCATCTTCACATGGAAACGTGCAAATGTGTTCACATAAATTACTTGAAAAGTCACATAAATTCCAGTGTTTTCTTTCGTTTTGAAATACTATTTTACCATTAGTTTTGTAATACACGTTCCGATCATCCTCGGAACTTGTCAAGAGTCTGCTTATTTACCCAGTACAAATATTGACTTGCTGTTCATAGCGCATGTATTCAGAAGACGCATTCCGTTTGTATTTTAAATTTACCGACCGCTTGCCAATCACATTCACAGATAGCTAGTTTCAACCGTCAACGCACCTATTAGAGAAAATGATAGCAATATGCTACACGCACGATCACGGACTGGATGCGCTTACTCATTTGAAAGTGAATGCAACGCATGCAACAACATATATAAGGAGACAGGTTGCAATTCCATTTACGCGTTGTAACATTGTAAGGCTTATTGTTCGATGAATAATGGCTTACAACCTCATAGTACTGGTAAGTTTAGCAATCTCTTAATTGGTCTTTTAGTTTGACATTGTTTTCTTACTCGTATGTAACCTCCTTAGTGGAATCGCTGTTGTATATCATTTTATGATCATAAAGAATCCGTTAACAGATACTATTAATCCCGACTATTACAGTTCCACACATTGGTGGAAATATGAACCATTGACAAGGAATAATCATCTGTATAAATGTTTTTGTTCAACAAAAGCCAGAGAATGCGAGGAGAAAAGTATAAAATAAGAAGATATTGGACTGTCAGTTCAAGCGTCTGTCGAGCAACTGCCCGACAAAATAACAGCAGCGTCAAATGAGAGCCGATTGCATGCAAGCAGACAACAACCTGTGGGCAGTTATAGCTTATGTACTCCGGGGAAAAGTTAAACACAAGGATGCTCACTCATGCACCGCATCCTTTCACCCATCTAATATATAAATCAGATTAGAAGGCAGGAATAATATATATACATATATCAGTAGCACAGCGAAGGCAACGAAGACTAAAGGCCAAAGGAATCGTACAATCGCTGTTTTGAATACATCTTCGTGTAGGGTGGAAACACCTGTGTTTGAGAGAGAGTTCCAAGGTTGGCAAAGTCGAAGTAAAAATAAATTCCGTCGGCGTTCAAGACAACTGTATTGTTTACTCTGTTTAAAACAGTTAGCACTGAAGTCGGTTTTATCGTCACTTAATATTCGGTACACTGATGTGTGATAGCCACGTAGCTGTCAGCAGTGCCCGCTACATTTTAATTCCCAAGCACGTGATTCGGCAGGATGTCTGTACGAGGAGTGGGAGGTACTTTGGTTAAATCAGGCTGCGGACGATATCTCGTCATCCCATAGGAAATCATAACTATCGAACTCACATTGGTCGACATCCTCCCACTTCTGAATCGTATAGCTCCATGTGGGCTCCTAAAGCCCGTAAAGCTATTCTGCTCTAACACAAATACTCAAGGCCTATTCAATAAGTCGGCTAATCTGAAGGATCGCCAAATTTCAATGTCATAAGATATCATGGGCATCAGTGAGAAATGGTTCCGCACGAAAATTATAGCGCTGAAGACTTGCTGCTGGGCATGGTTGGCGGCATCCGGTTTCGGATTTACCTGTCAATGTGGGCAGCCACAGGACTCCTGCGCCTACAGAGGCACAAATATATATAAGAACACATATTTAAGTGCACTTTTGAATTGAAACTTATATTGTGTAATCACTCATGATTCGTTAAATCATCGCACTGGTACGTTTACAAAATCAACTAAATGCTGTTTAATTTCAGGATGTTTTCTAGCCCTTAGGGGAACATTTTGTGAATGGTAGTTCAGAAAGCCTTTAGTGGTATTTGTGTAAATAAGATTTGCACAGAGGACAAGTGGAATGATGAATTCGCATTCATTCAGTATATACTGCATGAGAACACGTAGCTGACATTTTCGTTTCTAAGAGCATTCAAGTAATACCCTATCCAGACCCGTATTTTAAAGGGGAGAATAAAGAACTATTCATAAAAATGCCTTTCAAAAAAGATGCGCCTTCAGAAGCTTGTCTAGGAGCCTGTCATCTGCAGTTAAATCCACTTTACCAGCGACGACACTGAAATGAACGCCCTCTAGAGAATCACCCATTCGTGTGCAAAATAACGACATGCTGCCGGCGCTGACCACTTCATGGTTATCTATAAATTCCAGTGCGCCTGTGGCGCAACTTAATACTTTCGAACGGCGCGGCACCTGTAAAAACGCGCCAGTGAGCATCCCCTACTTTGGTTATGTCAGGGTGGCAAGGGGGCTATTAATGGCACTATTTTGGCTCAACTTTTAAACACTAAGCATCAAAAGAACGTGAGCCGTACCTTCCGGATAATCTACAGGATCCTGCCTTTGCAAGTGAAAGGCCTACCCCTCCGTATGCTTGCAACAGTCTATACAATACCTTGTAGGTTGCTTTAATCTCCGTTATGTTTTCAAAATAAACTAATCCATAGCATGCATCTTCCTTGGCTAGCGAAAGCAGAAGACGCTAAAGCCAGTTGCGCTGGAATGAAAACGCATTCGCCCTAGCTTAGATTGCCTATTGGCTCACGAACTTGGTAGAAACGCTATTGGATTCAATTAAATTAATCAGATCAATTTAATCGGATTGCCACTTTTGTGGGCTTATTTACGTCTGCAGGGGAATTGTCGAAACGATTTATTCTCCTCTGGCTTCATGTTTTGGATTAATTAATGTGAAGACGTTATTGCTCCAAAGTATATTTTATGCTTTATTCTTAGCTTCTTTGGAATCTTAAATGGCTTTCTACCCAAAATTAGTTGGTGTACCTCAGAACTGTTCAACCTTTGTTCCCACCTGATGTGTGCAATACCCCGAATGCACTTGGTGATCAAACACTGCAAATCTTCTAAAATGTTCAGTGTGAACTGGCCGTATCTAAGATTTAGACAGAATTGACAATGTGTATCCTAGCGTTACGCCCCCAAACTTTCACAGACAAACTGACATCTTGTCGTCTGTATTTTTGCTTCAGACTCCTGCAATGTATATGGACGCTGATGAAGCGCAACTTAACCATATCGCTGATTTGACTGACATATATTTTACAACTATCAATATATAAACCGATGCACCTCATCTAGTGGCTGCTTGCTGATAAATAGAACTGGTTGCGCGTATCTTCCAGCCAGGTGATGATACTTTGCGCTGGAGGTGGGTAGCATTGCCAACGCGAGCAGCGCTTCGTGTTCTTCAATTTGATAATGTTTACGTAGCTGCTGCGTCGACTTTAACCTTAGCTACGTCATACGAAGACTCAAAGATTGCCATTTCGTCAACAGGCAGAAATAACACTCCGTTGGATTCTGAAATATCAAAGTCAATTTGAGCATTTTGATAACAGAGTTGAATAATCAGGGTATATAAGCCAAACGCGTAAAAACCTATCTGTGTTTTTGAACTCATGAGACAACTTCAGTCAACAGAGTCGTAGATCACAAAAATCCACAGTAGTCAGTGGATTTTGAGTGCATCATGCATTATAGAATCTTTGATTTTCCAACGAAAACATGTGCATAATTTTACGTCGCGTACTAAATTGACGTTGATCAGTAACACGCAGGTGGGGAGCACTGTTTTATTATCGCGAAATACAGTTGCTATGCGATCCGCAGTAATAAAAGATCCATGGATAAAGCAAAATATGCATTAATCAGTATGGTATAATGAAATATCAAACTCTCTGTAAGTAAAGTGAATATCCCTAGTTTTATTATTTTATAATATATTTATCTGGATTGGGATAATGTTAATTTAACAGCTGTATCCTCAGAATAAATCTGCTGTTGGCGGTTTCATACTATAAAAAGTCACAATTGACCGCGTGAGTAAACTCGCAAGCAATTACCATAAACCAAACTTTTCATAAAGCGAATTAAACCATGATATTGCATTAGCCATCGATTGTAAAATCTTGTTTAAGTTAAGTTCCATGATGGCACTTATATTAATTTAATTGATCTGTATTTAAATGCTGCAAAATATAATCACAGTACGGAAGAGTATATTCTTACATTAACTCTAGTAGGGTCAACTGGAGCTAATATTGCATGAAGAGCAACTTAATGTATATCGTCCTTCCGCATAACTCGTTTGCTTCAATCAGAAGGAAAGGATATATGTCCGAGCAAAGGGAGTTCAATCCATCAATTCGTGGTCTGTGTGCCAAAACGATTTAGATACATTAAGCTTTTAATATATTCATCCCATTAGTTCACCAACTACACAGCACATCCTAGTTCGGAAAACCACCAGGCGCGTTTCGCCCTATTTGTGTTCGTCAACGGTGCGCATTTCCTCGGTCTCCTACTGAGGCTTGAACCCATGATCGCCAGAGGCAGGTGCCAACTAACCAGCAGCTTAATCCACTGAGCCATGATGTAAGCAGTTTGGGCTAAGTAATATGCAAGCTCTCTGGGATTGCCAATTTATCACAACTATAGTCAGATGTTGGACGTTAACGACTCCAGAAGGTACTTCGGTAAACAAACTGAAATGAGAATTTCATTGCCATAGAGAAACAAAAGGCTTAGTTACCGTTATAAGCCAGTTTCTTGAAGTCCGTGATTTCGGTAAATTGTTGGCTGATAACCTGTTGTTTTTAATTGATAAATCAAGCCGTCAGTGTCCAGCTTACTTATGACATGTTTTATCGTTTGTTAGCGCCTAATAACCCATATTTTTTCTCATATGCGTAAACACTTACCAGTATTTTACCATATCTTCCTCAAGGCGTTATTTCTCGCTGCTGCGCAATCAAACAAGGTGCCCATGAATGAGGTCCTGCATTGTGACACCGAATGCAAGAATTCTGCCAACATTGCAAATGCTGCATGCAAACAAAAGCCAGGCACACTTATTTGCACTGAATTGCTAGACGTTTATTATGATTGTTTATACAGATGTGTCGCTATGGCGTTGAAATTGAGAAACGTTACAAAATATGAACAAAGCCAGACGAATGTGACTGAACTCCTATAGAGGCGATTTTACTTTACAAAGATATATGGATGTTTTAGCGAACCATATTTTTAAAATGAATAGAATTGTGTACTCACGAAAGAATAAATGAAGCCCACATGCAATGGTCTAATTATTACAATAAATTATATGCTCTATTACCTGCTATTTTTAATCCGGGCACACGGAAGCGCTTCTATGATACATCAGCAGTATCGGTACTTTAGTGCAAAACTAACCTTTTACTGTATAGTTGCGTTGTTTGCAAAACGAAAGCAAGATGACTATCGCCAGTTTGCTTTTTGTAAAGCAGTATCTGATACGTAGCTTGTTACTCTTTCGTCGAGTGCTTAATAGCGCAAACTATTGCATCTATTATATTTGGATACTGCGTTATGCTTACATCGAAAATGCTCAGCGATTTCAGTCACCAGTCTGTTCGCCAAATGTTGTGTTTCTACATTAGCTAACTACCTGCGACCTAACTGTACGTTTGCGAAACGTGAACCCTAAGATCGGCGGACATGAAGAGGCTAGTTACGTTCGACCATTGGTGCCTTCGCAATTTAGCTCACACCTGGTGGGAACACCGCGTGAGAAACAAGCGTGTTCGACACGTTGTTTACGGCACAAGAAAAGGAACTGAAACGCACAGCGCCGTCTTTTCACGCACCAGGCTCCAATGGCTGGGCCACGTGTTGCGCATGCCACCCCGTCGATTTCCACGACGTACGTTGTTTGCTCACCGGGGATGTGGATGAAAGAAGAGGAAGTGTTGTCAAACGAGCACTTGGTCAAGAGGAATGAAGTCCTTCACTGCTGTGCTGGCCTCGGTTGGAGCGTCCCGGCTCCCTGGTTGGGGTCCATAATACGGTGAACAAGTTTGGCTGGACAAGCTTGCTGACATGGCAAGGAGCCGACCTCAGTGGCGCTCCTGCTGTGAGTTTCTTTGTCCCTCCCCATCCATTTTATCTTCCCCTCCACCTAAGATTTCATTTCTTAGTGTAAAACGTTGTACTTTTTTCTTTTGGCCTAGTAGCCGGCTGTTGGCTTACTGCAACGATGCCTATCCGTTGCTGGTATCTAAGCTGGCACGCAATTTTGTATTTATTTTCCTTTTTCATTTATGTATTGCGGTAGAGTAGCTGAGGTGTTTCCCACCTCTAGCTGACGTGTGTAATGCTGGCGATGATGACATTCTCTAACAGAAGACAATACATTGCAATATTTCCGGCACATTGGACTGCGGTTTGTCGGTCATACTATATTTCACTATTGTTATTACACACCTAATAAATGGAACATTTTATGTGTGATGTCTGGCTACATTTTAAAATTTGCATGATTTTCCTTGCTTTGCACCGTTTGATTACTCTACCGTGGGCGTTAAATTTAACAAATTGTACACAACTAGTAGTTTTATAAGAAAGTATGCAACTGGTGAAAACCCGCGCATTCAAACTGCAAGTTGATTGTTTGCATTACCGAGTGGGAGATTTTGACACTTTAACCTATTCCGCTACAGTTCTGAAAAACAAATATACTGAGTTTTGCGGTTTCCAGTTCATGAAGCACACAACACAGCTATTTGATGAAAGGTTCAAAATGCATTATACTGCTGACTTATTCTTCAATAATAATACATTGCGCAGAGTAGAAGCTATGGTGGCACAGTTTCGGATATGTCCTTGCACATATCGAATAGTACTTGCGGCTTTTGCACTTGACCACGCGATACGGTAGCTTGTAAGCCTCAATTAATTATGAATTAAAGTTCCAATTGCTTGCCAATCGCTAATGCACTAGCTTTCATAGGCTATCATGACATTGAATATAGTTGCCAGAAGAAACGACACAAAAGTATTTTAAACATTTTTTCGCTTAGGATAAGGCAATGAAACAGAGCAGCTATATTGTTCCATCAATTTCTAACAGTTATCCCTTATTTCATGAGAGTAGTGCAAAGACATAAGTTGCAATCTGTCAACATTTCAATTCTTCGCATCAGTCATAAACACAGTACAAGCGGCACTCATAGACTGTTATATACAGCGGGAAATCAGCACACCAATTAAAATATCAAAATCATGACCACGGTAACTAATTTGATTGTCACCATGGTTACCCCTGAGCTGCATGTTGCGACTAATTATCAGCAAATGACGGCATACGTGGAGAGGGTAAACAATAATTTGTATGCTATCATGGGCTCGCTGCGCTGTCTTTGTTAGCGTCAGCTGAAAAACCCAGTAACTTCACTTTTCGGTAAAACGAGTGATTGCGCAATTTTGTATCAAGAAGGCAACATAAATAGCAGAAAGTGTAACGGTACTCAGTCAAGAGGTAAACACAGAAGTAACACATATAAAAACCATTTTTAGCGGTCTGGATTTTACACAATCCAATGGGATAGAGTGAATGAATTTCCACCAGCAAATGAAAAGACGAGTATTTACATGGTG
>CALYDF020007998.1:0-12034 GCA_944474145.2 Dicrocoelium dendriticum | reverse complement strand
CGTTTGTAGAAAGCGTGATAGAGAGTAAATCCCTGTCATTCTTATTAGGCCCTACATTAAAATTGATGAAGAAGTCTGGGCAGCGCGATAAAAATGCATCATCTGTGGCTTTAAACGTCAAGACCCCCATTTCCTCAAAGACGCCTAAACAAACCACCGCCAGTCCGATTGCAATGAGTACGGTCAGTGCCTCCTCTATCTTACAAGCGATTCCGAGAATGCAGAAGGACTTCGACACCAGTGGTGGTTGGAATTTCGTTGCTGCCAAAGGTGACTTGAAAAGTAAATCTTTGGCGAAGCCCACTGGATCTAGGTTAAAGGAATAAGACGAAGCTGTACACATACAATCTCAATCGGCAGTATATAGACCAGCTGCTTGTTCAACCTCAGCTCGATTTTCAAGTAGCTTACCAGCGGTAATCTGCACCAAAGTTCCAGAATTGACGTCAACTCCCTTAAAACGTAAACTACTCGACAATTTGAACCAATGGAACTCCATGTGTGACATTATAGGTATTGTAACTAAGCCCGTCAAGTTCACTCATCTTACTCGTCACCCAAACTCTCAGAACTACGGTGAACCAAGGCTACTCCGAGTTGTGCTGACTTGCGCCGATGCAGCCGAAACTGTCCTGTTATCGACAGCTGGCCTCCGGAATGCGTCGTGTTTTATCCGCATCTTCCCGAATATTCTGTGGAGCGAGCGCAAACACGCGAAGTCAAACCTGGACGAAAACCGGCATGAATCCATAGCCAGGACCATCCTTGTACACGGCGTTCCTGAGGCTGGAGGTCGTTGTGAGCGCGACGCGACTAATCAAGTCGAGGTACAGTGGTGATAACTTCGCGAGACCGTCTCCCTGAAAATCGTCACAGCGCAGTCTATCTCTAGGCAGCGCAGATCGTTAAACTGCAGAGGATGTGGTCCGAGGATTATGAAACTAGTCCTTCAACATGGACTAATGTCAACAAGGGTGCTGGAGTGCTGGCATTCTAGATGCAGTAATCTTCCTTCCGAGCTCAGGATTAAAGCAGCATCTCCTAAGCAAACACACGAGAGCAGCCAACTAGTCGGACCATTGCTCGAGAATAGTTGGATAATCTCAAACAACTTGCAGACGATACTGGCAAACACCTTCAAACCATTACATGCAAAGAGAGAAGCGAAGAGGTAATGGCGGCATCCATGGATCCGACACAAGTGCGTTCCTCATCGCTCCGATTGGAAAACGATTTTTCCTAGACCTTTCACGGGTCGACACAGCATATACCCCAAAGCATGCGTCCCGCGATGTATGTCTAAGAAAAGAGAAACTTTCCTGCATGGACACCGATACACAATGTCCCCTGAACAGGCTTGCAGAACTGCGGCTACTTCAAGATTCACATGCCTGGAAACTCATATTCGTCACAAAAACTTGGTTGCACTCGGAAATTACAGCCGCTGATGTTGCGATACATGGTATGTCTCTCCTCCGAAATGATCGGGCTAGCAAGGGCAGGGGTGAATTTTAAAATACCATAGTGAATTGCAGTGCGAATCCGTGGTCGATCCGGAAATGCTGATCATATACATACTCTGGTGCAGCGTGCGCATGAGGCGCAACGACACTTTCCTTTTGGTCTTTGTTTATTGTCCCCCAATGTCCACCCCAGAAATTGACTCCCGCCAGATATTATCCTTGGGAATGATCCTACGAGGACGATACAGTGATGTTCTCATCTCAGGCGACTACAATATTCATGACTTGGAAGTTCCGGTATCCCTCCACGAGTAATTTAAGGTCGACCTGTAAGAGAATATGATAAGCCTTCCGGCATGCAGCCATGTGAGTTCGTTCACCCGTTTCAGAGACGCAAATAAGCCATCTGTGCTTGACTTAGTGCTAACGAACGAACAGCTCATTGTTAAGAAACCAAAGATGGAGAGCCCTCTGGTGCGGAGCGACCACGTAATCATAACTTACGACTTCGTGTGTTATGTGGAGTATCCACAAGAACATATCAAACTGTATCAAACAGTCACCCACTACGACATACTGGCAGAACTTGTGAGAGATGCCATCTGAGTGTTTTCGGACGACTGTTCCCTTGACAGTGATTGGATGGAGTTTCCTAGCAAGTTCAGTGATCTGATTAAATCTGCATCGGTGAACAAGCTCTTTCGACCCTCTTTCATTCGGAGGAGAACCCGAAAACACATGACAGTGAGAGACGCAGTGTGGCATGTGTACAGGACGGACCCTAACTCTGACAACTGGAGTAACTATGTTTTGCATCGTAATCACTGTACCCCACTTGTGCACGAGGACAAATTAGTACATCAGCAGTCTCGCGGAAATGTTGTGTGCTAACAAAGAGCTTCTGTACAGATATGCGAACAGTCTCTGGAATGCGAAACGTGGAGTTCCCCCATTAATATCAGCAGATGGATGTGCTCAAACAGCCGAGGATGCACCCAACGTTCTACGGCTCCAATATGATCCAATTTGCCGACCTGTTATCAGCATGTGTAACGAACCTGTCCTATTCTCCCAGACGCCGTTATTTACACACTTCGCCTTTAGTTCGGCGACCATTATGAGGAATCTGCTGTCATTGCGTACCCATAGTTCCCGCGAAGTTGACAACATTTCCTCAGAGGCACTGCAGGTAGCCGCCACAGGATGACTGAACAATGAATGTGTTTTTCCAGGGATGTCGGGACGAACAGCAGCTCCCTACCATGTGGAATCAAGGCTTCATGGCCCCTTTTTTCTAGTTCGGTTGCGGTTCAGTGCCCGCAAACCATCACCTAGTGTTTCTCCTCCCAGTGCACTCTAAGTTGATGGATCAATCATAGCTGAGTCCGTAATGGGCTACTTCGAATGGTCTAACATCATGGCACCGGAGAAACATGGATTCCGTCAGCATCGGTTATGTACTGCCAAGCTGCTGATTGGCCGTAGCAGTTAGACGGAAATAGCCGACAGTCGGATCGGCATTGACGTCATCCACCAAGACTTCTCTAAAACGTTCGACCGCTTAGGTCACTTCATCCAACTCCAAAAGCTGCAAGCGTACGGAGTTGGTAGCCCTGTCATTGGATGGATCGGAAACTTCCTCCTTCAGCGGTGCCTCCAAGCTCAAGTTCGAGCCTTAGTTTCTGATCAAATTAATGTGGACTTTGTTGTTCCAGAAGGGTCAGTGTTGGGGCCTCGCCTATTCTTTCTCTTCATTAACGACATGTCTAGTCCCAGCATGTCACTTTTCTTGCTTTATGCCGATGATATCAAGATATGGCGGGCCTTGGGCTGTCAGGAAGGTGATGTTATGCTGTAACGAGACTTAGACATGGTATAAAAATGGTCAAAAACAAAGCTACTTGCGTGTAATACGACTAAGTGTAAAACCGTGCAAGTCCGCCACAAGCCCAAGATCGCGTATAGCCTTGGAAATGACGTGCTGAACAACGCCTCTCAAGAGCAAGATCTTGGGGTGGTCATCCAAGACGACCTGTTCTGTTCGTCGCAGTCCTTGAAGGCATACAAAAGCGCGAGCCAACATGTTAATCTCTTTCAGACTGTGTTCGGGCCGTTCGGTCCGTCCATCTTCCTCCAAATGCTCAATGCATATGTGAGGCCCCATGTAGAGTACGCGATCCGTCTGCGCTATAGACCGCGCAACGAAGGACAACGAAAACGTGCAGTGGTTGTCGTACCTACCATAGGCGACTGAGAGCTTTGGAAGTGTACAGTGGGGTGACCTCATGGTGGCGTTCCAGATTTTAAAAAACCCGGTCACGTCTGCCGCCACGTCCTGAAGCCTAGCCGCAACACAGAATTGGGGGGGGGATCATAATTTGAAACTTGCCACCCAACGCAGTCAGCTGGAATGTCGCAGGACTTATTTTTTCGTTCGAGTATGTCAATTGTGGAACGCTCTTTCGACTTTCGTCATTTCCGCTTGCACGCTACTCATTTTAAAAACGACTCGATGTTTTACACCACCTACATTACTTGATCTGACTGCTGTTCGTTGAGTGACGAGATGACGTAGACAAACACTGTGCTCACGAACCCCACGAAATCGGATAGCCGGATATACTTTTGTATTTACGTAGGTAATATGGTGACTCCATGGTTGCATTTTTTTCAAATTTATGCAGATTTTTTTGTACTAACATTTTTCCGACAAACCTTTCTACGGAACTTGTTAAGCTTCGGCTTAATTTAATCCGTAATATACCATTGTTCCATCGTAAAACCGAAGCTCTTTCACTTTGCTTGTTCTCTACGTGGTCTCAACGGATCCCAGACTATTAGATACCATTTAATCCCGCTTTGCGTCCTCTTTCCAAAATCGGAAAAAGTGTAAATGTATCTCTGACGGTTCTTGCGAAACTCTGCCAAACCTTCCAAACCGCTCTGTGCTCTGCTCTGTAGTGCAATTTTCCTTACCCATCTCAACGCACGCGAACCAAATTCTACTCATTCGACTCGGAATTACGAGCTCTATCCAACCATACCATCGCAATCTACAACTCTTGGCGGCACTTGGAGCCATATTTCCGATCACGACCTGTAATTCTGCTTTCCAACTGTCGGATCCTAGCTCCTAGGTGCGGACTGCTGCTCACAGACAACCGACCCCAAACGGCAACGATCGATAGGAGCAAGTCCTCTCGTACACCAGCGCTAGCGAATACCACTCGACTTCGCGTGCTTGTCTCAACATGTGCGTGAAGCACCGCCCGGTAGCGCACTCCTGAGACTCGTGCACATAGACGGACAAACGAGACTAACGAACAGGCCACGCAGGCGAAGCCGCGCAGGTGACAGAGACCCAAAGAACTGGCTCATCAACAAAAACAACCCGCAATATAAACCGGTTGGTTTGCACCGCTTATAGTAGTAAAAACGGCGTCATTTTTGCTCCTGCCCCTGTGTTTGCATTCCTACTCAATCTTAATATTTAGTAACCGTACGCCCAACACTAAAATTCTTCAGAGTACCGACTAGAAATGCTGGTTAGTAATATAACAAGGAGAAGCTCCTACTTGAGCTAACGATGAAACCAGCAAAGACTATAAAACCTACGATACCACTGCTAGAAATCCACCTGTTATTACTTTAAAAAGAGACATTCATCATCTAAACTCGCAAACTAATCGGGTGTAGCTGTCAACCATTCCAACCTTACTAGCACCATCACACCTGGAACGACAACTCGAATTATAGCCATTGAAGAAGAACTAACCACACAGCAAAGCAAAATTCTTGAATTTAAAACTATTGTCAAGTATCCTCAGTTTGTGAACTGCTTATTGGTTCAGCAAATGTTACACTAGACCGCATGTGCACAGCTGGTTCCTTATTAAACTCAACTGCATGCGAAACGCAAGAACGCCTCCCTAAATCGCACAATTTTATCACTTTTAACTTACCTGATAATCGGAACATCGACAGAAGAACAAATACCCTTTTAAAAGCATGCAATATGGATGGGGCCTTCTGTCAGCGCTTCAGACTGAGGAAAAAGGAAAACATGACCTCCTCTCCGGTACTCCTAAAGTTTCCAGACGATAAGAGTGCATCAAAATTCGTACGCAGTAAAAGACTATTTGTCTCACAAACAAATTTCAAACGCAGTATGATAAAACATGATCAACCGCCTCTTCAAACGCGACCAACATTGACAAGTGAACTATATCCTCTAAGATAACAGATGATTGGCATTCCGATCATCAGCGGCCTCGTGAGGGGTTCTCAAACAGCAGTAGTGATGAGTCCCTACCTAAAAACGCCATCCGAGCTGAAACTATAACGACTCAGGCGACACCTGCTGGGTACAAATTCAACTTTGTCCCTTCTCCCAGTCACGAGCCTTTACAAATTTGACAGTAGATGCACATGTGACCTTTCGAGGATAAAACAAAAACACAGATCTTCGTGTCCTCATCACGAAAAACCAATCTACGTCCAACCTAAATGAAGCAATCGATGGTTTATCTCCGACTAAGCGAGGAGTAGACAAAAACCGCGGAAAATATCCACCCAGAATTATTTCCAGAGACACACAAAGTTCATCAGCTCTGAGACCACCAATACAAAAGCGTAACGATATCCAGCTAGACCAACTGCGAAAATGTGTATGTCTTCAAGTTTCTGTATACAATGCTCACACTAATTTCGGGATAAGTCGCAGAGAACATGACCAATATTTACCTACAGTACCTCTGACTACAAGTCCAAATCCCGCAACTTCAAGCTGGCAAAAGAACTGTGTGCAACACTGAAATATCCAACAACAAGCTTGTAATAATCACAGACTTACATGCATGCGGGTGAACTCTAACTAACTGAAGCCAAAACACACCCACCACCACTCTCGATTACTAAAGTAGCTACAACACAATCCGAATGGAACACTTTTATAAAGTTCAGCATCCAAACACCCCAGTATAGAAGCGATGTAAGTCTCTTTTATACCATCGTATGCCACCACATCCCCTCCACCAATCTAGCTCCTCTCACGTACCATTATGAATCAGATAATAATCCGCTTACTGGAGTATGTACTCCATTCAATTCAGCACAATCTAGAGCTCAGTGTACCTCAGTTATACCAAAACGCAGTACTTAGCTATAATGATGAAGAAACAAACATTACCCACCACTTTCATTCTAATTTAATAATGTCTTTCAAATCTGTCGTCCTTAGAATTCGCTCACTTTTACCTAATTTATATCTACTTCCCACACTTATATGTATGAGATCTCCCCATATTACTTTTACAATTCTAACTTGGTGCACATCAGAAAGATCGCTCACATAAACCTGGTGGTGGCTGTGCCATATACCTTCCAAATAATCTGGTTGCGATTCTCGCAGATGAAACGGTGCTAAATGATGATAAAAATTCCCTATAGCCGATGATCCCGTTTACCGATTTTCTAGTAGACTGTATCTATCAACCGCCCGAGCCTCGCCATGTGAAAAGCAAAAGCTAATCTATATGGTCAGTGCTGCTTCCAGCACCACTTACAAGTCTAAACTTATGTACAGAGATTTCAACCTATCACTTGTTAACTGGATGCTGCTTACACTCAGAAACACTGTGGAGATTAAGGAAATAACCTCATGTATCCTTCTCTGTAGATGTACCCAGCATGTTAGAGAGCCAACCAGAAGTGCTACTGCCCTAGACCTTGTACTCACGACGAGGATCTCTTTCGCTTATTTATTCATTGGTAATCCAGTACCGGGTTGTGACCACAACACGGTGTCCCATGCTGAGGCTGATGTTGCCTTCTTGATGCTTCTTCACTGCAGTTGGGCTAAACCAATTTACACTTAAAATAGGTCTTTTTAAGCTGGATAAATTTCATTCCACCTTATTTGGTTTGTTCTGTATACCTGAATAATCTTCTATTAACTGGTCACGTTGCTTACGCTGATTGCGCTAAGCTTCGGCAACTTTGTTGCGCTTGTAGTATTTTTAAGTAACTGGTGGACATTTTTATTTATCGCGGATTCGTTGCTAACCAACTTACTTCATATGCTAAGTTAGCGAAGAGTTATGCCACCGTAGCTGTATGCATTATTCGATTTATTTTACTTCATCTTATCGTTGCAAGTGATTGGCTGTTGCTTGATATCCCCGGTGTGGCTGCGCTTGATGTGCATGTTGACAAGGTGCCTACCTGTCTATTACCCACCACCTCGTTCATACTGGCTCCAGGAGACAGTTGATTGTTGCTGGAGGGGACGGGGTGCACGGTCGTTGTGGCCGTGCTAGGCTCGAAGAGCGGTTCCATGCACTCAGTGTGGAGCGGGCTACGGTCCAGCCACCGCCTTGTGTGCGCTTGGTTTCCCAACTAGGGCGTGCTTGTGTTTGTGTGTAAAGGAGTGTGGGCCGGCTCTTTTGATGAAACCTGACTCCCATGCACATGCCAGCCGGTCTTATTCCTTCGGGTTTACACTGGATATGGGGTGTGTGGTTGGAGCTGTGGGTGGTGCAGCGCAAGCCATCCATGGTCCCTCTGTAGGCGCAGGCGTCCTGTGGCCGGCCACAGTGACGGGCAAATCCGAAACCAGATGCCGCCAACCATTGATTTGGCTAAACGACCAAGCAAAATGCTAAGACCCATTCGCAACCTCCATCATGTTGACTGTAACTCAGTTACAGAAGTTATCATTAGCGCGAATTGTTACACGTCATTCCTAACACACAATCCTACTGCGGCTACAAATGAGTTTACTAACAATATTGCCCTCTGTGTGGAGTTATTTGCACCTACCGTATGGAGAAATACCCATGAGCATAGTCGTGAGCTCAAGATTCTGTACAAAGTCACAACCAAACTGACGTAACTTAAATCACTATATTGCAGAAGCAACAGCTTCGCAACCTTGATACAAATACACGATGCTCCGCTTCAGCTACCATGTCTAACCCAAACGGCCAAAATCAAAGAAGAAAGTCGGGTAATTAGAAATACTGAAAAGTACGTACATTGATACAACTACTAAAAAGGAGGAACCCTAAACCCATCAGGAAATGGGAGCGTTGACTGAACGACAGTTCAATAATGCGCGAAATTTCCTGCACATGCGTGGCTATCAACTCTAGTTTTGCCTCCTGCGTTGTCCCTAACACTTAGCTGTTTATTCCTCCACTTCCGCAAAGAACGAACGAGCTACCCAGTCATATTCCGGGGACATTGAGGGAGGTGCAAATTGTGATCGATTCCATACCACGATCAATTCGTCCAGGCCCATATGTCATCACCCCAAATGCCGTAAAAAGCGGCAGCAAAACATATCTCTATTATTAGTAAACAACTACCCACTTTCTCTCACTACCGGCTGCTTCCCATCTCAATGGAAGCAATCCATTATAATGCCTAAGCACAAGGGGTGTCCGTGAAATGAAATGTCAAGCTACCGCCATATAAATCACGCCTCTGCTACCTTCAAAACCTTAGAGAGGCTAGTGAAGAAGAACAGTGTGCGATTCCGTACGAGACTGGAGCTGATCAATCCTTCGCATTCGCATCCTTAGCATTCTCTCAAAACGCTCCTGAGTTACCTGCCAGCTACCATTCTTTGATCATGTCACGTCTATGATTGAAAGAGAAATAACAATCATTATAATTCCGTTGGACATGCAAAAGGTATTCCACCGGGTGCCGCACAAGCTAATGCTGTCTGTTCTAGAGTCACATTGCATCGGAAGCCCTCTGCTAAACTGGTTCGACTCATGAATAGACGGTCGAATCCAGGTAGTTAGAATCGGTCAACAATACTCTAAGCCAAAACAAATAACCAGCGGCGTCTTCCAGGGAAGTGTTCTTGAACCACTAGTTTGCTTAATCTTGGCAAACAATCTATGCGACCAGATAGAACACGGACGCCAATTTCTGCTTGCAGATGACCTCAAATTGGTATAATAATAATGTCATGCCGACCAACTAAAATGTGCCTGGGAAGTCTCTGTGAAGACCTAATCACATTAAATATAGCTAGTGAAAGTTGTTAATGAAGTTCTTCTCAGTAAAATCCCAAGCACTTGGGTACAGATGCCGCATCCCAGGAGGCTCTATCACACTTGCTGGAAAGGTGATCCCAACGTCTGTATCAGTTCGGGACTCAGGAATTAGCTACTTCAAAGCTTTCACTTACTCCAAACATGTGTTTATCAGGTTACAGAAGCGAGGCGGCTATGCGGATATATCGCCAGCACTTTCTCCCTCACCTGAAGCACGAGATGAGTCATTCAAGATAAAGTACGACTGACTCTGAAATACTCTACTGTTGTTCACAGCCAATTGAGAAAGAAAGACAGAACAGTACTGGAGAATGTCCAAAGACCATTTACCAAGATGGTCATGGGGCACTGCTGTAACCCGAAGTATTCTAATCGCTGGCCTCAATTCCAAATGGATCTTCTTTGGCTAGGACATTTAAAGAACAACCTCATTCTCTTCTGCAACATTCTTAAAAAACGAATTTACGCAGACAGCACCACACTTGAGCTACGGAAGAATGCAGTCTACCCCAGACGAAATGGCGACTACTTGCTACCTTCAAAGCTTGCAAGTCATGAAACGATCGAATTTCTTCTTAGTGAGATACACCGATCTGTGGAACAAATTAGCCCTAGAGATCCGCATGAGTGCAAAGTATGTAATATTTCGAAATTTCCTATGGATTACCCTCTCTAGGTTAAATCTGTTGAACATTTTTGCTCACAACTATCTCTAGAAACATTGGTGGAAGCTGGTATAATTATGAGCAGTTAATTGCTCAAAATCAGATGGCCTAATGTATGTCATTACCCATAAAACCGAATGCCATGTCTGTGTAACCTTTTATCACCTCCCTTTTATTATCTACTTCTGAGTCGCACAAACTAGAAAATGGTGATACCAATATCGGTACATTTTACATATTAGGTGACTGGGTCTAGGACCCGAGAGAAAATTCATGATCTGAAATTCTATTACTTATATTTCTTTTACTATTATGTATTAATTTCGCATAAACCATGAAACCTATTCACTATACAAACAATCACTTCTACTTATGGGGCCGTACACCGCTTGTCCGTAAATATACGAATTTATTTATTTATTTATAAGGTGATCGAAAGGCAGCGCTAAGATGTCGTAAACTGTCCTCCAGGAAGGGGTATCGGAATCGAACAGCCGCTTTGCTCGTTGAATAAATCGACGAAGATCTTGTATCTAGTTTATCACTTGCTTCAAGTTGGTTTTAGACTGTCAATCACGGCTAACTTTACTTCCTGTGTTCTTAATCCATCAACCCGTCACCTACCCGTGCAATTATGGTTGGTAAATGTTATTTCTACTTCCTTTTTCGTTTGGTTCTCGAGTTGGTGATGGTTGCGGAGACTGACTGGCGCTCGTGAAAGCCAGATTCGTGAGGAGCAAGCCGGATTTCGTCGGGGTCGTGGCTGCAACGACCATATCTTCACCTTGCGTCAGTTGTTGGAGCACCGCCACACATATTGGCGGCCCACCGTTGTCGTGTTCCTAGACATCAAAGGTGCCTTCGGTTCGGTTGATCGATGTGCCCTTTGGAATTGTCTACTCAGGAAAGGTGTGCCCGAGAAATATGTAAATATTATCCAAGCATTATATTTGCATAACACGGGCAGAGTGAGGGCTTACGGTAAGCTGTCGCCACCCTTTAATATCTCCAGCGGTGTGGGACAAGGATGCCCGCTGTCACCTTTCCTCTTCATCTTCGCTATTGACGAAGTCATGGAGATTGCATTTACAGGACATGACTTGGAAGGTGTGGAGCTATTCCCAGGAGAACGACTTCTTGACTCGGAGTATGCAGACGACATTGCCCTCATCTGTGACAGCTCCGAGACGTGCCAAGCCGCGCTGGACAGATTAGCACTGGCTGTCAGCCGCTTCGGGCTTTGCTTTGCACCATCGAAGTGTAAAGTGTTCCTCCAAGATTGGCAGGGATCGCCTCCTTCGCTGACCCTTGGTGGGGATCAGCTAGAAGTCGTTCAGAAATTCAATTACCTGGGAAGTTCTATCAGCGCCGTTGGGATCGAATACGAGATCACGAAACGTATAGCGAAAGCTCGGAGTGCTTTTGCTAACCTTCGCCAACTATGGCGGCGGCGCGACATTACTCTCGCCCTGAAGGGTAGAGTGTACAATGCAGCGGTACGTTAGACCTTACTGAACGGTTGCGAAACCTGGTCCCTAAGATCGGCGGACTTGAAGAGGCTAGCTACGTTCGACCATCGGTGCCTTCGCAGTTTGGCTCACATCTGGTGGGAACACCGCGTGAGTAACGAGCGTGTTCGACGCCTTGTTTACGGCCCAGGAAAAGGGAATGAACCGCTCAGCACCGTTATTTCCCGCACCAGACTCCGATGGCTGGGCCACTTGTTACGCATGCCAGCCCACCGACTCCCGCGACGTGTGTTGTTTGCTCACCGGGGATGTGAGTGGAAGAAGGGGAGAGGTGGCCAAGCGATGACTTGGTCGAGAGAAATGAAGTC